>VZTG01007483.1:3468487-3526057 GCA_013397845.1 Melanocharis versteri | reverse complement strand
TCCTGCAGAATGCGGGGTGCTGGATGCCCTTCTGGGCTATGAATGCATAGCGGCGTGAGTTTGGCCCCACAGCTGTGTTTACAAACACTCAAGATGCTGGAGAGTATCTAGAAAGTTACGGAGCAGTGGAAGGAGTGTTTGTATGGAGTCAGCGTGCATCTCTTCTGGGCTGTTTTGCTCAGACGTTGCCCAGAGGGGAATACAGAGAGAAGATAGTTCTGGGAGCAGTATGGCTTACCTGGTTGGTACTGCTCAGAAGTTTTCCTAGTTCTTTTTAAGTCTGAGATGCGCTATCTGCTGTTTTAGCTTGACTTTCTTGTAAGCTGTGTATCCTGAGGCTGGAAACATCATCTTGTCTAGGCTCACCAAGCCTGGAACAAAGGCAGTGGAAGTGCTGTCCCGTCCTCCTGAAGGAGGAAGCGGTGTGTGAACAAGCGTCCAATCCCAACAAGCTTTCTTTGTATAAATACACAGCCTGTTAGCACTGCTAGTTACTGTAATGCCCCATTGTACCCCTACATCAGTTACAGACTTGTAATAATTTGAATGTCCACAGGCCCCTTACATCCTGTTATAAGCCTGCAGCAGAGCAGATTTAGGTACCAGCTTCTTTTAATGTCTGGAGGAAGTATTGCCCCTTCATAGATTCAATAGAACTCAAGTAGCAGTTCTAGTTGGGAATAAAACATGTTTTTACTGTAAGCTTCTGTTCTCAGCTGCATAGTTGTTGGGCTTGTCTCAGTCATGCTGGGTTTTGGCTCACAGATCTGTTTCATAAATCTAACCAGCCACTTGAGTGGACAGTGAGGAGAGGGGTAATGCCTGTTCTAAGACTTTTCTGCTGCTCTTTGTGTTTGTATAACTCTGGCTTTGTTTGTAAAGCTTTAGACTTGGCAGATATGCAATCCTCTAGACTGCTGGGTTGGGTTTTTTTCCTTTACAGTAACTAGGTCTTAGAAGTGGTTAAATTTACAGCCTATGGGAAATGATACCTGGTACATATTGGTTTCTGAAAGGACTAGACTGAAGTCCTAATAGTAATGTGTGTTGTATCTGGGCTGCCTAACTGCAAATGTCTCAGATGACTTGGAACAAACTTTGAGGGTATCGTGTCCTTATATACACACCCTTTAAATAACCTGGTGGCTGTTTAACTCTTATAGAATGAAATGTCACCAGATAATTTCCCAACAGCATTAACTGTTGGCTCTTATTAATCACTGATTAGGAGGCTCAAAGTTTTTGACAACAATAGACCGATTGCATTTGGTTTTTTCTTACTACTTAAACAATGGTGACTGGGATCAGGCCAAAGATGTTTGGGGAGGAGGAGTTGTAGATAAGCATATTGGTTGAATTCAGAGCCTCAGGAAGGTCAAAGCAACTGCAGTAACACAGCAGAGAAAGACAAGACCAGTTCCTTTCTGCACCAGAGAGTGTGGATGTGTGTTTTGCTCCTAAATGTGCCAGACACAGTGTAGCAGCTGAGGTTGTAAGAATGAATTCTGTACGTGCTCCTGACATCCTCTGGTCTTGACAAACTGTAGTCTGTTTCAAACATACCTGAAATCTTTTGGTAAAATTTTTTAAATTCTCCAGATCAATCCTGTGTGACATCCTGATTTAGAAGGAATATGATTGGCAGTGCCTCAAAGTTTTTGCTTGTAATTGATAGTCCGTAGGCCACACTTAGCTCTGGAATGGTTGGTATATGGAATATTGCAGAGTACTGTAACTGTCACTGCTTGCTGCATAGGGGTGCAAAGTGGTGTTCTGAACCCCAAACTTGGATTAAAAGAGTAGTAAATGCTCTTGTCAAAGTCAGACTTGTTAAATTGTTGTTCTTAAAGATGAAATGTCTCACTCCAGGTTTCTTTGAAAATAATATTTTTCAGGAAAGAATCCAGGAAACCTGAGCCTGGCTGTCAGATGCTTACATTGGAAAGTGGACTGTTAAAACAGATACTAATGGAATTTCAGTTTTGCACACACTTTGATTGCAGAATGAAGTTTATATTCTTGCAGGATGAAACAGTCAATATTATTTAGTGTTATTGACATACTTAATATCATATGTAATACAGTAAGTGGTAGCGGTAGCAGACACCCCAAAAGGAAGGTGAATAATTACTATCTAGAAAAGAAAGAAACCTTGAATACTGAAACTACAGCACATTATCTTGTTTTTCACTGTTAGGAGAGCTATGCTTCTCCTAGAGTCTGAGTAAAGAGTAAATAACTTCTGGCACAACACAATCAACAAATGCCTCTGAAGAGCAGGGCTAGAAAAGGCCTTGAGCAAGCACCTGATGCAGCCACATGCCCCAGGCCTGTGCTGGAACCAGCCATACCTGCATCCCTTCCAGCAGATTTTGTGTAACCCTTACTTTAAATTCCAGATGATGGAGATTGCAGAATATCCCCCCCAGGCAGTTTGCTTCAGCGGTGAACTGTCAGTTTCCTCTCCCTAACATCTAACCCACATATTCCTCCCTGCAATTTAAGCCTGGAGCTTCTTGTCTTTTCCGCAATAGACATGGAAAACAGATTCCCTAACTCTATTCAGCAGTCCTTCATGTATTTAAAAACTGTTCTGTCTCTTGTCACTTTTCTCTTCTCTAGACTAAACAACCCTTAGTTTTTTCCAACCTTTCCTTGCAGTTCAAGCTTTCTAGAGCTGATCAATCCTGCAGAATTACTTTGGACTCTTGCCAACTGGTCTCAGTTATCCGCTGGAAAACTCATTGTATGAATTGACACGACTTTACCTCTTGGCAGAACAGATGTCGCCAAAATAAATTGAGGACTTCCTTTACTCTTTGTGATCTCAAATAGGAGTTTTGAGCAGGGACTCTGACTCTGGATATTGGGCAGGCAACTGCAAGGATTTTAAAAGTTGATGCAGTCTGGGGAATTAGCACAGTGTTCCTCCCTGACAGGAACTCGTTGTGGGCCCTTTTTGCACTTCTCCACTGTGGTGCCAATGGCAGCTGAAGAGTGTTGGCCATCCAGGTGGCACCTGCGGTTGCAGTACCTGGGTATTGGCTCTCGTCTGGAAGCAAAGCTCCCCTCGCCCTGTCCCTCCACTGCGGTGTGAGGGGGGGCCGGGGTCGCTGGCGGCGGTGCCTGAGGGGCGGCACCAGCCAGAGCCCCTGCGGGGCTGCGGGGCAGCTCCCGGGCTGGCGGGCGGCCTCCGGGGGACAAAGCTCCCTGTGTGCTGCGGGCGGGACAGCCCGGGGGCTGCCCTCACGGCCCGGCCCGGCCTGGGCTGCCCGGCCGGGGGCGTGCGGGGCCCGGAGCCCTGAGGCGCTGCCCGCGGGGCTGGGGCCGCCTTGGCTGCGGGGGGGTCCGTGAAGGATTGTCCCGCTCCGGTCCCTGAGCGTGCCCAGCCCTCACTGTGGAGCCGGGGGCCTGTGCCGTCCCTCCCCTATCCGCTTGGGAATGCCGTGGAAAATAGCTGGCTTCCACATGGGCTTCGCGCTGAACGAGCTGGAAAATGGGTCAGGAATCTCTCTGGTACAACAAATGATGCTTGTCGGAGGGCCTTGTCTGGTTTGTTTTGTGCTCTTACCGTGAGCCTGACAAACCTCTCCTGTGTTTAACCACAGACCCCTCTGAAGGGAAACACATTAATGAGAACAAACCCTTCCCGACCAGCTGCACTTAACAGTGTCAAACTCTCTCTTGTAGGAATTCAAAAAAAGAAAGTGATTTAAACCTGGCCCAGGCTCGTATGAGAGACCTCGATGCCCAGCTAATTGCAAAGGAAGCTGATTTAGCAACAGCCCTGAATGAGAACCGGACTTTGGAGAATGAGCTCCGTGAATTAAAGGATCAAGTCCTCAGTGTAAGGCTTGCCATTGGAATTTAAACTTTGCTTTTGCTCCTGCAGTTTTTGCTTGTTTTTCCCCAATTAGTTATTGATATTTAAAAGCAGAGAAAGCCCGTTAACTATGGCAGTGACAGGTAGACAAAAAGATTTCCAGTCTTGCTGACAGCAAATGCAACTGATGGTGGTTTCCTTAAAACTTCCACCTGTTGTAGGTACCTTTAACTCTATGACCATAGGATGTAATGTTTCTTGTTCTAAAGTCAAAGCAAGATGAAATGTACTTCTGTAGTCCTTGTAGCATTTTCTGATGCATCAGGGAAGTATGTAATGCTGAAAGCATATAATAGTTTGTCAACATAGGCTGTATTTGGAGGATTTTCTTCATTAAGTGTCAAAAAATTATATTAGAAGTTAGGAAGGAGTTTGGAATAATAGTTTTGAAGGGGAGGAATATATCTGGATAGTGCAATTGATTCATCCGAAGTCCACTTTGAGGAGTCAAATTTAGCTGGTGGGATTAAGGGCTGTTCTATATTTGCCTTGTGGGAAATCTGGACTACATAACAATTAAATAGGATTCTATCTGTTGCTGATATTTGGGATCCCACTGAAATAAGAACTTACGTGGAGTAGCCCATTTCACTCAGCCAGTGTGTTTTGATTGCTGTGGGAAGGAAGTTCAATGATCTGTAACAAATTGGCTGCCTTCTTTGAAAAAGTACCTCTTAATTTTGATAACCCTGTTGTCTGTCTTTTCTAGCTGAATCTGTCACTGGAGGATACTAAAAAGCATCTTCACAGTGAAATGTTAAGGAGGGTGGACCTAGAAAACCATATGAAAACTTTGCAGGAAGAAATGACGTTCCAGAAGCGCCTTCATGAGGATGTATGTTTTACCTTATTAACAAGGCATCTTTTTAGGTGTCCATGATCCCTGGATGCACTTAAAGCCCATCTTAACATTGCTTTTATCTCTAAAAAGGTAACTAGCAACCTATGGCAGCCCATCAGCTCATAACATCCACCTAACTAGGAAGGCTCAAGAAAGTACACAACCTCATGTTAACTGGGATAGTACCAATAGGCATCTGGAATGTGAGAATTTTCTTAGGCTGCTCTTCTAAAGATAACTGAAATCCCAATATATTACCCTTGTGTAAGTGAAAGTGCATATATTAGTTACTGTTAAATGATTCCAGATGTTTACTTGAAGCCTAAAGTAACTGAAGACGTTAAATCTCCCTTAAGCAACTTGTGTTCCCAACTTCCTTAACACTTCTCAGAGGTGTCTGGTAACCTTTGTGAGAGAAGTCAGTACATACAACTAAATGAATAGTTTACATAGGAATGTAAACCAGCTGCCTTCTCTCTGGTAGGAATCTCAAAGTGTGTGGTTTGATAGAGAATTCTAATTTCTCTAACCAACTGCTGTTACTGTTTGAATAAAACAAGAATAGGTGAAGTAACAGTGCTTAAAGAAACTGAACTGTATATGCATGTGTTCCAAGTTAAAAAAAACCCAACAGAATCTATCTAGTTCAAAGAATTAGTCTTACAAATTAAATATTTACTACATTTATTAGTTTAAGCAATGTTGGCAGTGAGGTGGAAAAACAATAGTGAGGCAGCAAGGTGGATGTGCCAGACGTAATAGATGAATAAGATATGCATAAAGATGATTTACTGTGTACTTAATGATAAATCTGCTTCAATAGTGAAGGACTTGTGAAGCTCGTACACTAAATCCAGTTTCAAACTGTATCGGCTTGTTTATTCTCTGAGAAATTTCTTCTCCTAGGAGCTCAAGGAGACAAAAAGAGTCCATGAGAGCAGGATAGCAGAAGTAGAATCTGGCCGTCAAAGAGAATTTGAGAGTAAGCTCTCAGATGCTCTGCAGGGGCTCAGGAAACAACATGAAGAACAAATTCAAGGGTACAAAGAGGAGATGGAGCGAACATTCAGTGCAAAGGTGAGTTTGTAAAAGATGGCAGTAAAACAAAGCTGAAGTTCTCTGCACCTTGACATAATTAAGGTTGCACTGGCATAGACAGCTGACTGATGGAGCCCCAGCATTCACTGCAGAGCTTCTTGGCATAAGTTGTTATGGAATTTCAAAGCAGTGTCAAATTTGACAGTACGATTTCTGCAAACATTTGATCCCAAATGAACTGGTTCAAGCATAAATACAGGGAGTGATGAGGAAAAGTTAATAATATTTCAGACTTCTGACAGATCCAGGACCAAGGTGTGTTATGTTTGTATTAAGCAATTTCAGTCTTGAATAAAACCTAACTTTTCCTACACACCAACTTGCATGCCAACTCAGGGAATTCCTTTGGATGCCTGTGTTTCTATTTTCACTGAAAATTCTGTAAGTGCCTCTTGAAGGAGCACTTTATCCTTTCTTGGGACATCTCAAGATTGAGCTATTTGTAGAACAATTCAATGCTGCTTGTAAAGATGCAGGAATTCTCTTAATAATGGACCTTTTGGGGAAGAGTGATAATAGTTTGATTTGTACACCCAATATCCTGCAGCTCTATACTTTGACAAGCAGCTTCTAAACATATTCTCCATTGTTCTTCCGGAGAATCACTTTACTTAATATCTATACAAAGTCCTCATGCATCACTAACTGAAATACCCTAATCCAGCAATTTTCGCTACCTGATTGTTGCTGACATTTTCTGACATAAATGTCAAACTTGTGTAAACCTCCCTGGAACACAATACAGAACTTTCTGACCTGGACTTTACTGGCATCTGCACTCTTCAGTAAAACAACTATTTCCAGGTGTAACAGGTGAAAATTATTTGGATTTTCTTCCTTATTTATAATACATGGTAATGTGCAATCAGGACTAACAGTAACTTATCCACAGGTGGAGAATGCCCAGCTAGCTGCAGCAAGAAATAGTGAGTTTGCCAATGCTGCTCGGGAGGAGCTGATGGAAACACAGAAGAGAGTTGATACTCTGGTATCTCAAGTTACTCAATATCAAAGCCAGGTGCCATCTTTATTTGTATAACTTTATAATTATTTTAATTTACTCCCAATTCAAAATATTGGCCTCTTCTCTCTAATCTTCAGTTATGGTTTGATTATTTTTTTTTCCCCATCACCTTAATTTTAGAATGTTGCTTTGGAGAGCAGAATAAAGGAGCTACAGAATTTGCTGGATTATGATCGTGATCTCCATCGAAGGCGTATGGCTGAAAAAGAGGAAGAAATGGCACAAGCTCAGAGGCAGGCACAAGAACAGCTGGAAGAGTATGAGCATCTCTTAGATGTGAAACTGGCTCTAGACTTGGAAATAAGTGCGTACAGAAAGATGTTGGAAGGAGAGGAACAGAGGTAGGCTATGACAAGATCTTCATTATGAGGACTTGCTTCACCCAAGACCTCTACACTTACTCTTTATCCTTCAGAATGTGGAGGGGACAAGAAACAAACATTAAGCACATCATTAGTATAGTAATTCAGTTACTGAAGCATAATCTTCTGTAAATGGTATTTATATCCCATATCTACCACATGGTGTAGTAAGATGAAGTAACTTCATAAACCCAGCTGATAAAATTCAAAGGGCCATTAAACATTCCTCAACTCTCTCAGAGTTTTGTGCTACATCTTAGAGATTTATCAAAGAGCACTCAAGTTCCATGAATGAAGCTGAGAACTTGGATCAACTCCTGTCTATGCAGACATGGTATCTTGCATGCGTGGGGAGAACATAAACTCTCAATACACGCTAAGAAGGGTCAAAAACGTAAAATTACTTTCACTGTAGATTGTGTCTGTGTTGAGACTTTAAAGGAATATTTAGTGCAGTTGTCAATCTTCTCTAACCAATATAAGATTGCTCTAAACTCTGAGCCTGTCTTCCAAACTTAACAAGCCACTTAGCTACTCTTGCCAATAAAGGAAAATTTTGTATTCAAGACCCCATGGAAGGCTTGGATATAGGAAGCTGTTAAGCTTGGATGTAGTGGGAGGGTAGGCATGAGAAGAAACAAAGCACATCAGATATTCAGGTGAATGTTATCTGACTCTGTTCTAGGCTAAAGCTGTCCCCCAGTCCATCTTCCCATACCATGGCAACTCAAGCAGCAAGTCAAGGGCGACGGTTCCTGCATGGGAAGAAAAGGAAAATCAAAGATACCAAAAAGAGGGAGCACAGTGCTGCATTTAAGACTATTCAGCATGTTTCAGCTACCGGAAATATATCTATTGAAGAGATCGATGCAGATGGGAAATTTGTCAGGCTTAAAAACCACTCTGATGAGGTACTTTTATTTTCAAGTCCGCATTGCAATGTGTGACTGCTTGGGGATGGCTTTAGCTTACTGACAGACTAGAGACTGACCTTTTGGTACTGCAGGTGCTCTGTTCCCAGGGCTCTCTGGGAGGTGCTTTGGGGTGGAGGTGCAAGGGGTTGAATTATGCAGAAATATAATACCTTCAGCTGTGTGTCATCAGATTCAGGCTAGCACTACCAGAAGTACTGCTTACCCTTGATGAACTAAAGAGGGTGCTCTGCTGAATCGGATGAAGATGGCTTCTTATTAGTCAAAAATACTTGAAACAGCTAAAAGGTTGAATAGAGTTGGTGATATCTAATCCATGCAGAGGGTTTATCTGGCCAATTATCTAATTCTTTGACTAGTTTAGTTTGCTAATCGAGAACTATCGGAATTCATCATCAGGACTTCAAAACATGTGGCTTGTAGTTTAGCCATTTCAGCCTAATATACACAGTGATCCATGAAGTTTTAAGTTGTTTGTATATATATATAGTTGGTAGGTGGCCATGCAAATTTCATTTATCAGAATCTCCCTGGTAAAGAGCATCAGGAAGGTAAGAATAGGCATGGCTTAACCTGACTAAGATTAATCCTAAAATATAGGGAGAAAACATAGGGAGGCTTTAATGGAAATGTGGCTGCTTCCTCAAAATTGTCAGACACTTGTATGCTACAGGAGTGGGATTAAAACTGGCCCATGAGTCTGGAAAGAACCTTGTGTTTGAATTGTATGGTGTTGGTCTGTAATGCTGAGAGAAATTTCTTGTCCCACAGGATCAACCTCTACATGGCTGGGCGTTGAGACGACGTATTGGAAGTGTGGCAGATGTTACTTACAAGTTTCCTTCACGGTTCACTCTTCAGGCAGGCCAAGAAGTTACAGTAGGTATTGGGTTTGTAAAACTTCAGAGCTCTGTTCTTGTAAGGTGTCAGTAGAGATTCCTGTAATATAGAAAACTAGATACTACAAGTGTCTAAAGAACTAAAGCTCTTATTTTATGTGGAGATAGATATGGGAAAAATCCTTGAAGCAACTTGATTTGAAATGCTAATTACATTTCCTTTAAAGCTTGGGCTGAACTTGGATCATCCCAGACTAGAGTCTGCTCTAATTGTAAACAGAATCATTGTATTCTAGTTTTTTTCTTAGGGTTTCTTATACTCCTGTGACTTGATTAAAGTTGTACAGAGACTTAACACTGTTGCAAAATCTTTAGCCTACTCCAGCTCAGCAATGCTGAGCTCATGAGTTGTAGTACTGAGCTAAATATTAGCTCTAAAATCATACCCTAAGTACATGTAGATGGTGATCAAAGAGCTGAACTCTACACTTGCTGCTCCAAACAGTGGAGGAGCTTGTTCAGCAGATCTGGGAGTGACCCCAGGCGAGAGGCTCTTGCACACACAAATTGCAGCCCTGCCATGTCTGTGGCTATGGCTTGGCTCTGTGACTCAAATGTTCTGTATGGCCAAGCAGGGCCACCTCTGCATTGGGTAGAAGCTGTTAACAGCCTTTTCTGCACTGTTTTACAGTCTTCAGCTAGAAAAACTTTACCACCATTCTTGGTAGTCCTGAAAAGAACTAACTCGCCAGGGATTACAGTGGTTCAGTTTCTCCTACTGGATGTCTTTGGTATTAAAATACTTAATAATTACATGTTACACTGAATCCTAATCTAACTACAGAAAAAGATTCTTCAGAAGCTCACTGTAAATCTGTTGCAGATCTGGGGTGCAGCTGCTGGCATAAGCCCAGGTCCTAGTGATCTGGTCTGGAAGTCTCAGAAGTCTTGGGGAGCTGGGGATAATATTGGTGTTACACTCATCACAGATGATGGTGAGGTAAGTGAAATAGTAAAACAGTTCTATTGTCCTAACGCTAAACTTGTTTGTGCATAATTCCTGAGGGGTCTTGGTGGCAATACAATTGTGTTCTAGGAACTCGCAGAGAGGAAGATAATGCTTGTACCCAGAGGAGAAGAAAGTGAGCAAGATGATGATTATGAAGAAATAACTGGAAGTGAAGCAGAGTTGGTATCTCAGGTAAGCCACCTGAGGTTTAAATATATGCTATCAGCAGAGTCATTCAATGGCCATTTCTTTTCCTTGCTAAATGAAAATACTTCCTCAAGTACTCTTCATATCCCGCAACTCTTAATGTTTTTCTTGATGTCAGACCAAAAGAAGAAGAAAAAAGAAATGTTGTTTGGTTTCATGATAGTGGTTCCTGTGAGCATCCTTAAGCAGGTGAGATGGTGAGAATCATGCTTGTCACCTCATAGAAAACTTGCTTCATCAGTAGTGCTGCAGTCTCTTGTCCCACGTAGGATGTAGCTTGCATGGCTTCGCATCAGAAGTTTTGCTTATTCTGAGTATGATCAAACAGTAGCATTATTTGATACCTTATTCCTGATGCACTGAAAATTACAAGCTTTATTGTCTGTTTCATCTAAATATCTGATATGAATTAAAGCTCTTATCCCAGGAACAGAATGCAAACACTAACTGCTTCTGTGGGATGAAGTGACTTGCCACTCCAGTGTCCCTGGCTTGCTTTTAAGATGACTTCAGTGTGAACTTAAGGTCAATACACTTACAGATTTTTGGCTACAAACTTGCATGTTGTAATATCCTGTGCTAGATTCTCCAGCCCCTTCAAATGGCTTTTGACTGACCATAATACAAGTCTGAACTGATGCATTTTGGATGCTCCTACTGTACTTTGATATCCCATTAGCTATCTTTAATGGCTGAAATATTCTAAACCAACTAATATAAGGGCTTTAACTTAGTCATAACCAAACAACTATAGACTGTACTTGACTCAAGTTGTTTTGTGTCTTGACCTGAAACAGTACTGTGGTACAAACTCCAAAGCCTGAGAGCAAGGGGATGGGTAGCTAAAAATTCTCTCCTTCCTGCTGACACATGTTCAGCTACCACAACTCTTCCTAAAACTGATCCTACATAGTTACAAGGAGGAGTTAAAGCTCCCACTACCATTTCCTAGATATTTTCATAATGTATCTGTCTTGAAACTAACTTAAAAGTGCCTTAGTACTGTCTTTCTGAATAAAATGTACCTAAACAGGCAGTTACTGCCTGCTGGTCTTTTACTTCTTTTGTCCTTTCAAACAGAAAATCTGGTAAATATCTGTTACTACAATACCATGTGGCTTAAAGGATGTTTATCAGTCTCCTGACTTGCATGCACATTCTTGTAATATTTTCAGTCTCACTGAAGGATGGTGAGACCCTGTCAAATAGGCTATTGAGAAGGTCTGTAATGCTGTTCTGCCCTTTGGGCTCTTAGTGATACAAGCTTCTTTTCATATCAGAGTAGGACCTCTACTCAAGGGTGGCTTTTTTTTTTTTAAAGCATTTTTTTGAGTTCACTAATATGACTTGTTTGGTAATCAGTGATGGAAAGCAAAAGTAACTTTTTTCCTTACACTTCTAATCTGTTTTATCAGCAACTTTACAATACAATTGTGTGCCATTTATGGTAAGAATCAATTCTAATACTTCCAATCAAATTTTAATGTCATTCCTGTTCGCTGAATTCCTATCAAACTTTTGACAATAGTACCTATACGCTTCTGCTGCCTTGGTAGTACTGAAATGGCTGTTTAGTAAAACAGAAGTTAACTTGTTGCATGCAGTAAAATAATGGGGAGAATGCATGCTGTGCTGTAAAGGAAGACAGGATTTCCGTGCTTTTTTGCTTCTGCTTTTACCATCCTAACGAGGGCAGCATGTATCTGCATGCCACTTAGGTTCTGATGCTGGGGAACTGAGGTAGTGATGGGCAGTTTGACAGCTTTTCATTAAGGAAGGCACAGGCTCATGTATTGCATGGACTTAAAGACTTGTGTACTGCAGTTCATGTACTGCCTCTTGAAAATCTGCTTTGCTTTATTAATAAGTAACTTTAAAGTGCCAAAAACCCTACCTGCCTATATGAGGATCAAGTAGGTAACCAGCAAGAAATACTAAGTTTTTACACATGCTAATTAGCCTAATGTTTTCATGTTTTCTCTCTTCAGCAAAATGAAGATCCCAGCTGTTCTGTCATGTAATGTGGACAATCATCTGAAAACACCTCTCAGTCCCAGGTGACATAGACTGTATGTGTGTTGATACCTTCTGTAATAGCTGGAACTTGGAAGTCACATGTCCCATCTGATGTCTTTGTGAGAAGCATTGTCCATAACATGATGGAATTTCCTACCTTCTGATACTGGACCCTGGCCTTGGAGCCACTGATACAAAGAGCAGTAGAATACAAGCTCCATGTGAAGTTATTTTTACTTTTACACAAGGATCTGGTTTCTGTGACCTGCTGAGACAGAGGAGGGTACAGAGTTTACAAAGCTTCTAAACATGTGCCCTACAATGATGTTAAATACTTGACAATGAACATGAGGCTGCCTCAGCTTTCTCAGTATTCTGATATGGTGTTCCTCCAAAGGTAATTTCTCTCACCAGCCTGAGTGGGAAACATGGGACCGATCACACCCTTGCACCTTGAGAAAGTCTGAAGTAAAACATTGTCCTGAAGAGTCACGAGTGTCTGAAATGTTTCCTGCTCGGATCCTGATGCAAAAATACATGAAACTGGTCTAGATCACTTCCTAGAGTAAAACACTTTAGAATTAAAAGCAAGTTGTAAAAAATATTCCTGCCTGTTATTAAATGTACTGTTTCTATAGTCTAGCACCTGGAAATCCCTGTTTCAGTATTGTATATTCCTAGATACACTGTATCACGGCAGAGCTGTGCCAGCCTTAACTTGGAAAAATGTATCCTGGAAATGTGAAAAAGCATCTCATTCTGACAGAGCAGGTTCTGTGGCCAGTGCTGCTGGCACTGTTCGATTGCCAATGGGCTAGAGAGAAAAATACGCTAAATCAAAAATCAAAACTAGAAACCAACAACTGTAGTGAAAAATGCATTAAACTCACTGCTCTTGGAGCCCTTATGTGCTAAATCTCCATGCAGGCTCCAGCTGTGTGTGTCTAACGGGACAGCTGGGGAATACTGGTCATGGGCCAGGGTGCAATTCCCTGTCACGCTGGTTGCTCTGTGCTCCATGGAAAGCCTGTCCTGTGACCCTCAGGAGGGGACAGTCAGCCTCGGGGCACCGCAGTCACTGTGCCTCTCCACAGACTGCTCCCCTGCTGGCCCTGGGGGAAAGGAAGGGCTTTGAGCCACATGAAGTAAATTTCCACCTAAGAGCAGGAGGGGAGGGGAGCAGCTGAGCCTGCAGATTTCTCTCAGTGCTGGAATAGTGTTTTGACTGTCTTTTACCTTGCCAAAGTGTTCAGTTCCAAATTCAAGACCTGCTTTGTGTTAGGATGCAGGTGTTAAGGTGAGGCTTTCCTTATGCTAGCTTAAACTCTTACATTATTTAGAAGTTCTCATTTTGAGACATCAAGAGTAGATGCTAGTTTAAGACTTGGATTTTAGCAGATCCAAATTCTTGTTCCACCTCAAACAATAGAAATAGCTGCTGCTCTAACATTGTTGTATTTATCTTGATTTCTTAAAACTTTTTTAACTATTAAAGATATTTTTCATGTATATAAAAGCAGTCTTGGATTTAAATATCTGCAGATTAAATAATAAAGGTCTGTCTGTTCAATGATTTCTGTTGAGTGGTTCAAAAGAGTTTGAAGTAATAAAACTGGTGCTTTTAGGGACTGCAGAGTGAAGAAACCTTCAGCAATGCACTCTGCTCTCCTCTTTATATTTATCACTTACTTCAACTAGAGCTGAACTGCTGTGAGCTTAAGAGGAACCTTCAGTAGACAGCTTGCCCATAAAGAATTCACCTCTCTTCATATCAATTTGTTTTGGCTGGAGAGCAGTTGGAAAAGACTACATGTTCCTCTAGAGCTGCTCATTTTGTTTGCTCACTACTACATTACTGAGCAAAGCAGGAGATGATAAACAGAAAAACAAAGTGATTCTATCTTCATTTGGATAAGTACGCAAGATGCCAGAATTTGTCCTTAATTTTGAGGCTTTTTTGGTATATATTTAGTTATTACATGTCTTTCCATCACCATCTATTCTTCTCTTTTTCCCCCTTTCCATCCCTTTCAACTAAATATAAAAAATAGAAGCATATTGACTTTTCATTTGTTTGCAGTAGGCACCAGTGCTACTCACCCCTTTCTCTCACTGGAGTTCTATACAAACCCTATGGGAACTAGGAGCAGCTTGTACTTAGTTCCAAGGAATTTGTCTCTTTTCCTTCCGCTAGAAAAAATGTTAACAGACATAAATGCTAAACAATCAATAGAGAAGTTGCAAGATTATTAAAATTGAAGTGCAGAGGTGTCATAAAACTAATATTTTCTTTATTCATGCATTTTTTAACGTAGCATTGTTTTTGTCACTGAAAGCTGATATATTCAGCAAAAGTGGCCTCTGGCTCAAACAAATGCCAGAACCATCAGTACAGAAGCAGCAACCACTGTTCTTATCCCACAGAAATATTTATTCAGTTTGGTCAGTAAATTATACGAATTTTCAATGCTGAGAACTTGTACTTAGTACAACATCATCTTAATATTGACAACAACCACTTTGCCTTTTGTCAACATACAATGCAAAAGATGTATAACTGGTTCACAATAAATTACAGTGTGATAGATGAAAAGAGCTCAATGACATCAGTAACTTAGGAACTGGTTACAGTTAGCTTCACTAACAGTATTTTTAAAAATGGTTTTCAATAGTAAAATCATTGCAGCCAAAGGTAAAAAAAATCCACATACAATAATAGCAAGGAAATGCATTTTTGGAGCAACAGTGAGCTACCAGTAAACACTTCATACAGTGATCTTCAAGGCACAAAGCAAAAAAACTGGGTATGGGTTTTTTTGCAGGTTGACAAATCAGGGAAGGTGAATTTTTTTTGAATATAAAATAAATACATTTTAAAAAGACGCATACAAAAGTCAGTAAGTCAGTCAAATAGCAAGGCTTTCACAGAATGCCACACTGACAGAACATTTGTGAATCCATTTCAGTCATGAAATCATGTTCACAGCTCGAATGACACAATCACTGAGGCAAGGGAACTATCACTTCAACATAATTAATGGGGAAGAAGCCAGACTCTCCATTTAACATCCCCTCATACCAATTCTCATCGATCTGATTGGTCAACGTTATGATGTCCCCTTCCTTAAACCCAAGCTCGCCTTCATTTTCTGGCTCAAAGTCATAGAGAGCTTGGCAGCAAGGCTGATCCATGTGCACTGAAGAACCTGCCCCAGTGACGGAAAAAACAACCACATTAATTGAGCTTCACAGCATCCCACCAGCCACTAAGCACAAAACAAGGGGTCAGAAACATAGCCCTGCTGTCATGTCAACAGCAACAGCTTTTCCATTGCTTTTACTCATTAACATCTGGTGCTTCTACATATAAAATGCAAGATTACTGATAATAAGTTTAAAGCATAATTCTGTTTGTCCCTTAAGTTCAGATGCTACTCCTCTTTCATTCCTAGTTGCCTTCCCTTCCAAAAGGATGTTTATCTCAAACTGAGGGTTTGAGTAATCAGTTGTCAAAACCCATGTGCTCTCTCTGGAGCAGCTGCCAGAGGAATGGGAAGGGCAGGAGTTGAGGAAGCAGAAGAGTCAACAGGGGAAATGACAAGGAATCCTTTAAACAAATGGCACTGCAGCACAGTGACCCTGTGGAAATACCTGCCAGAGGGCAGGGGCTCCTGGTCTGTCCTACACACACAGCCCTGCAGCCTGAGGCAGACACCTGGATTTTCAATCCACACGTGCCTTGGCAGGAGCAAGGCTTCCACCCTCACCTGAGCCCTGACAGTTCTGGGTTACTGCTCCCTGAGCTCGTGTGCTCAAGTCCTTTATTTTACACATCCTCCATCTGAACTAAGGCAAAGACTATGGTAGGAACAAAGGCACCCGTCAAAGTATCTTAGGGATGAAAACAGTTTTCTGATACAGTATTTGACTGTTCTTGTGATTTGCATTGTTTATTTCATAAAGATCTTAATTCCAAATCACCCTTAAACATTAAAAAAAAAGTCAACCTAGTAAATGCAGTCACACTTTTAAAGATATTCTCATGGAAGAGTGTTAATTAGCTTGGATTTGTGGCACCAATATATATGTGACATTCATATTTATGAATAATTAGAATCCATTTTATTGGAATAATTTATGTTCAAATTGTAAAGTTCAGCTCTGTGGTCAAGGACTAGCCCGTGGTTCAACTGTAGTTCAGCCATAACAGATTTTTTAACAACGCATGTAATGTATCCAAGTAAAAGTCTGGTAATTTGAAGTACACTTATAAACGAAGAATAGGAGAAAAGGCTTAATGCTGCTGCCTTGTAAAGAGGAGTACCACACCCTGTAGCATGACACCTCTAGAACACTAGCACTTATATTAGATTATTCAGGTTGTCTTATTGGGAACATTGCAGCAATACTCAAATATTCCAGTCTTGACTCTCCTGGCTATCATTTTTTACTGGGTAAACCTGCACGCAATTGGTAATGCAATACAGATACAATAGCTAAAATGGCAAAAATGCATTTTAATCTGTTAATCATGGTAATGCATATGAAACTATTAAAAAGTAACGGGGCATTTTCAAGATAAAGGAATTAGCAGAAGTCTCTAAAGGAAACCAGCTAACAACTAGTTGTGATCACTCAGTGAGAACAGACAGGTGAAAGCATCTTTTTAATTGACAGTAATACAGTTGGGTGCAATATCTGGTGTTAAAACTGGAAAGCAGGAATTACTTTTCTCTTTTGTGGGTATATTTTACCCTTGATAGCAACAGAAGAGAGCTTTTATTTATACCAATGGAAGAGAATAGAGACTCAGCGAACCTCCCCAGAGCAGCACTGTGACAATGCCAGACTCATCCTGTCCCTGTGGAAGGCTCAGGGTAGTGACAAAGTCTTACAAGAACCAACTAAATTACAGCTACTGTACTGCACTGGTACAGGTGAAAGCTTGGTTGTCATATATACTTGCTGAAACGCTCCAAGCAGAAAAAAGAGATGATGAGCCAGTTGCCCAGCAAAAATGGACTGATCATGTTTAAAACCAGAAATGGACTGATTGTGTTTAAAAATAGCTGAGTTATTTTCAGCCTTTGCCAAGGTAGAACTAGTACCAGCTCTCCAGAACTGTCAGCAGCAGAAGGTGGCGATCGGAATAATTGACAGAGCTCCTCGCCTTCACCAGCTGCTCCGATGGGGCTAATTTGTTATTGCAAGCCAGTTAATTTCTGACAGTGAGGTACCTGATCAGAGATGGATCACATTTGGTTCATTTTAAGCTCCAAAGAGCTGCAAAGAAACGTCTGGCAGCCTGGAAAGGTTTTTAAATAACGGTCACAGCCAGCACAACCGGTTTCACTCCAGGCTGTAGGATCAGTCAAAGTCTTCATTAGAGTCAGGCAGCTGCTGCTACTGTATAATCCAATGAGACAAAGCTTCCCTGACAAAGGTAAGGGGGCAGCACTGCCTGACAGTCTGCAACACACACTGCTTAACATCACAGAACTGCTGGCACCACTCCAGCCTTTTGCTGTCTGCTTGCACAAATGTTGCAGAGGTTTCAGCTAAATAAATTGCACTCTTCTATTTCTGCAAACAGGGTTTATGTTAATTTACAACTCCATACACACCTCCTCTATTTCTCTAGTTTACTTCCCTGTCACAGTCAAAAGACAACTGCCATTAAGTTCCAGACCACTCAATCTGGACAGCACAAAATGAGGGTAAGCAAGAAGCTGTCTGTGATTCCTGGAGTGTTACAGGATGAAATCACAATGCCATTCCATGATGGTTTGGGTTTTTCGTTTGTTTTCCCCAAAGGGAGAGTGTTATGCCTGTACCTGCATCTGCTCTGTCTTCTATACCATGCTGTATACATCAGGTAGCAAGACTGTACTTTAATAATCACAAACTGGAAGCATGCTAAGGTAATTAATCCCAGTCTCCCTCATAGCTGAAGTGAGTAAACACTTAGATGCTTATGTTAAATTCCAGCATGCGGCAACCAGATCCATGTATTTCATATCATAGTCAAACCTGACAAACAAACTGAGTGAAAGGCATGATGTAATACAGCAATTAAAGAGTTCTAAAATGAGCCAGATGATGCTCACAGCTGCAGCTCATTAATGAGGATAACAATGAATTAGAACTAGAGATTTTTTTTATCTGCATTTACTCAAAGCAGCCAAATAACTCAAAACAACATAAAAATTAGGTTTATGTGAATCTAGCCTCGCAAATGTGTGCGAGTCATAAGTAGTAAATAATCCTCACATGCTAGAGACCATACAAAAGAAAATACTATTTCTGCTCCAAGAAACTGATACTTGAAAAACTATTGTGAAGCATAGGAAAAATAATTTCCATGCTCAGAACTGTACCATGGCAGTTGTGCTGAATGTGTCATATCTTGCTTTGAGCTGTCCTGCAGAACTCCATGGGTTTGCTGATTACCAAGACACTACCTACCCTGAGGGACAGTATCAGAGAAATTAAAGATCTGTATTTTGAGAGGGTCAATAAGGAAGCAGGGAAAATGAAGCATGAAAGTACTTGTTTAGGATGCGGAGGTCAGTTTTCTAAACAAAAAGGTAATTATAATGCTATTTCCCCATCTCATGGAGACTTTAAGACATTTAGCAGTTTTGCTTAGAACTGCCTGGTTCTCATTTCTAAATCACAGACCATAAAGAAGTCTGTTTCACAATTCTGATTTTACAAAGGGACAGAAAGGTTTTCCCATTTATGAGCAGGGGTTATTGATCCCATTGCAGTTCACAGAAATCTATATGGACAATGTTTGAGTAGGAATAGGAAAACAGAAGAGAATGAACAGTGATTTCAGTGATGATTTGTACCTGCTGGGGCGGTAAGCACAGCATCCACAGCTTCTTCAGGAGGAAAAAAACAAGATACATGGTCTTTCTAATGTTATTAGCAACACTTAAGTATGGCAACAATTATTACATATATCCTATTTCTCCTCTTCATCTCTTTTCTGGTGGTTTTATTTCTTTTCCATTCTGACAGCACTGAGTGAGTGAAGCAGTGACAACTCCTCATTTAGTGATGTGCAAACAGTTGATGCAACAGTCCATGAATGGAGTCAGAGAGTGGAAGTGCCTCACTCCTTCCCTGTCTTAGTGATCACAGGTCATTTATTTTCCAGTTTTCACTGAATTTCAGTTCATTAAAACTGAGATTTTTCTTTAACTAAGTGGGCTGGAAGCAACCTGGAGAAGTCATCATCTGTCTTTCTCCCAAAGGCAGGATTGATTATCTGTAAAGGACATCTCAGAACAACTGCTGGATGGCAATGATAAAGCACTGTAATGTGGTTTGACATACTAGTTTATATACAAATGCTGAATCTGAATCTCCTTTCTCCACTGCATGTGCAAAACAGGGGAAAAAAAGCCTATATAACTTGATAAGTAGTTGATAGGGCCAAGAAATTTTATGATGATTTTTAATAAGGTTGCTACGTTTTTGGTACTTTCATCCAGATGTGCTGGGAAAATATCAAGGGAGATACTGATCCCTGCAAACATCTTCAGGGCTTTGGATGAAATGAGTCCTTGTGCCACAAGTCTTAGGAGCCACTGGTGTGACCTGAGAGAATGTGCAGAGGGGGTTGCCTCCCTCCATCCCACATTTGACAGCAACACACAACTCATCTTAGCATTCAGGCAGAATGAGGAGCTTCAACCAAATCAAGGAATCCAATCTCGCTGTGTGGATTTATGCTGCCAAACTGCTGCAAATCCCCTTCAGTATGGATTGTATAATGGTTTCCTCTTGTAGCACAGTGCAAGAAAATTAAAGAGACATTAGAAGGAGCATGAAGTTACAGCTCCAAGCTTTATTCTTTCACTTTTAGTTCTCTCATTTCTCTCTCAACAACCTTTAAAAAGGAACAAGACTGGAGGGAAGAAGAAATTGGAGACTTAGGAAAAAAAAAACAAAAAAAACAAACCTTCAGGAAAAGATCCTAGATACCATGCCAAGTACAGAAGGGAACCTTTGGCTCACTACTTCTCCTCTATTTTCCTTCCAAATAATGTTTATGGAAAGATCTCTGGCTTTTTCATTCTCTTTTCTTTGCATATTGTCATTTGGGTTTTGTTTGGAGTTTTTTGTTTGTTTGAGGGTTTTATTGGTTTGGTTTTTTAACCGGGCTCATCTCATCATATAATGTAGTCCTTAAGGAGATAGAGCAAAATAATTTTATTCATGAGATGAGGAAAAGCTATTTCAATGAATAGTGTAACGTTACTGATTATTACTATTCACACAACGTTCAAAAGTTGACTCTTTTTTTTGTGAAATCAGGGCCCAATTAAAGGAGAGGGTCCTAAGCCCCCACCAACAGTACCTAAAGTACTTCGGTTCATTAATGCACACACTTTGGTGCATAATTAGGGGACAATAAAGTTATAAGATGTTAAAACCAGTAAGGGTGGGAGTCATCGCTCTGAATTTTACATTGAGATCCTGTACAGATCACTTATGTTCCGAGACTGTGGAGAAAAAGTAGCACCTGGAGATACTCCAGACAGTGATCAAACACACCCACTGTAGGCATCTGTCTTTGCAAGAAATGAACTGTTTTCTGCAAGTGCCTCTCCCTCTCTCTCCTCCCACCCTCAGTGGCAATTCAGAGACCTAAAAGACCAAGGAGAATGCCACACCTAAATTTCAGATGGGTTGGAGTCTGTTGAAAGGAACCCTGCTTCACAATTCTGTCTTGAAATCTGGGAAACAATCTGGAGTCAGATGCACAGACACTGATGCCTGATGGATCCACTGTTCTCATGGTACAAGAAATACCTCAAGCAACCATCTGGCAAAACATCTAGAGACCCATTAATTCTGTGGTGACAGACTCACCTGATGATTTTATGGAAGAACTATAGGCAATCCCATTGTGCTGCTGATTATCACCGATTTCCAGAGTTGTAGTTATTACAGGCTTTGGCTTAAATTCACGCTTAGGCCGACTAGATGCTACATTTATTCTGTAACACAGAGAAGAGCAGCAAGAGATTTACTTAGGAAGAAAGAACAAAGAAATACTTACAGAACTTAAGCTCAGGTTAAGTGCTTTGCTGTTTGAAAGGTGGAGTAAGAAAATCTTCTGGTGGTTTTCGTTTTAGGCTTCTTTTGGTTGGTTTGTGTTTTGGTTTTATGGCATTGGGTTTTTCAGTTGGTTGTTTTTGTTCTGGGGTTTTTTTGGGGGGGAGTGTGTGTCTTTACTAAAAGCTGCTCAATTCTCGTGCAATACCTGAATTTCAACAAGTCGCTAATATTTAATACCTTGGTCCTGCTGACAGAGGCATAAAGCTTAACAGCCTGAGTTTGAGAAGTGATGAGCACCAACAGCTGCCACTGAGTTCAGCACAAGTTGCAGGAATGAGCTCTCTGGAAAGCTCAACTGCAAATGACATATGGAGAAACACATCCAGGACAGAGGCCCAGGGACTGCATCTCACACGTGGCCTTTTTATTAGGGAAAACAGGAAAAAACCGTTTAGCCAGCAAAACTGTCTGGTAGCTCTTGCTGTGTGTGCCCCGGCTGAGAGCTCCTTGTCTCCCTGGCCCCTCCAGCTGTGATGGCACAGGGTGTCTGCAGGCACAGCTGCCCTCCAGCCTGTGCTCACAGCCCCCATGGCCACCCTGAGCTGGAAGCCCCAAGCAGTTCTCTTGACTCTGCCTATGCCACAGTGACACTCAGCTCTCTGCTTCTCCGAGTGACACATCAATGACAGCAGCATTTCTCCCTTCTCTTAGGATGACACGAAGTACCTGGGCCTTTCATACATGTGTTACAGCACAGCTCTGTTCCTGGCCAGCTGGCTGGTTCCTTACTGTGCTGTACAATTTTGTTATATCCCTTAATCTCACTAAAAACAGGCCAACTTCTCAGCAAAGCCTCCACAACACAACTCAAAGTATGCAAGCTGAAATAAACCTCTAAACAAAGGGAGGCTGTCCCCATTAACCTCCACAGATGGGAGAGACTCTGCACACACTCAGAGCTCCCTGGGCAGATCCTGTGTTACATTGAAGTCTCCCAGCACAGCAAGAAGCTGCCAGGTGGCAGGGGTTTAAAGCCATGGAGCCCAGTCTGGCACAAAGCACAGCAAACGTGCATCTGGGAGGTGGTGCTACAAGATCTCTTGCTTCAGTGACTTTCCAACATTGTGAACCTCGGCTGCAAAAGAGGTTCAACATTTTCTGAGGGGTTTGGTCTTACCGGTTTTGCAGCTTGCTCTGCAGATCCTCCAAAATTTCTGTGGATTGTTTATGGTAATCTAGTGCTGCTTCTACAAACACAGCCAACTGGCTGACTTGTTCTACCTGAAAGACAGAGGGGAAAATAGTTGCAAGGGCACTGCAGTACGTTCAGCAGAAGGATAAACAAACGGATCATTTAAAACAGACCTGGTATCTCAAAAGACCACAGTACCTTGTAAAGGTTATTGGAAGAGAGCCCATGCGATTCTATCAAAGAAACTGCCAGTTGGAAACTGAACAAAACTGAGGTGTAACTTCTAGTTCACTAACTCAGGGCTGGGTCCTTGAGTCATTTCCTTTCACAATGTGCAAATCCCTTCTGCTTTCAACTTCCAAGCCAGATGTCTGTCAACACCCAAGCCCAAAACATTTAATAGGACATGACCCCTTAGCAGGTGAAAGTGGAGCTTTTCTGATCAATGCTGGAAGAAATTACACTGTGACAGCCCTTATGACTCAGACCCATTAGTGTTTATTATCAATGTTTACAAAGTGCAGTTCTGAAATGATCTGGACTTACCTCACTAGATGGCAGCATTTATAAACTGATAAATGAAACATGATTTATCTACTTGGATTTAGACCGTATTAGCCAATCATTCAAAAATATGAACGATGAGGAAAGGGAGAATGTGAAGGAGAAAGAAAAAACAAAATATTTTTATTCATGACGTAACAAATAATCTCATTCCCCTAACACAAGCTGAAAAGTTCAAGCTGTATGGGGTATGGAGCAGTAACAGATATTTGTCTTCTTCAGTACAACGTTAAGAAGACAGACCCCAACAAGTCTGACATCTTTCCATTCCATCATGATGTCTTCAGACATTGGATTGTAAGAAAATATCTGAGTAAACTTTCTACAAATGTTTTATGGACCCATGGCAATTTTGTGTTATACTTTGTCTGCTTTTACTCAGTTAAAAAGATCATTAAAAATTCTGCCAGGACTCCAAGAGAGCCAAACACTGTCACATAGCACAAAGAAATGAAATGCACAGAACCAAACCAACAGCTGATACAATTCCATCACAGTCAGAAGAGAGTAATATAAACAGCTGAGGACAACACACAAAGTGCCTAGGATTTGGATGGGGTGGTCAGAGAAAATGGATAAAGGACTGTCCAAACAAGACAACTAAGAGCTAGGAGAAATATGGAGTTGTGGATTAAGAGAAGAGAGAGAGAGACTGGGAAAGAGCCAGAGAAACTTGAGGGACTAAAAGCTACTTAGGAAGATGAACCTGGGACTGGCTGTGTGGGAATGGCAGGAAGATGGATCTGATAAGAAGTGCACACAATAGTGTCGATGTGGGAGGTCTGGAACTGGCTGTGCAAAAACCTGAGAAAGATGGGGATCAGGACTGAGCCTGGGAAAGGCACCTGGCAAGATGGCTGGGAACCAGAGCTCAGAGAACAGACTTCAGGGCAAGAAGACCAAGAGAGGGAGACACTTGGGGAACTGGGAAGGATCAGAAGGGAGTGATTGCAGTTAGGATCTCTGCAAACACAGTGAGACCATTTGGGGTTAGACAACA
Organism: Melanocharis versteri; assembly: GCA_013397845.1. Taxonomy (NCBI): domain Eukaryota; kingdom Metazoa; phylum Chordata; class Aves; order Passeriformes; family Melanocharitidae; genus Melanocharis; species Melanocharis versteri. Next base: position 3,502,015 of record VZTG01007483.1, on the reverse strand, counting down.
AGGCTGTAATGAGAAGTTTCGGGAGGACAGACAGATTGGGTCAGCAGGAAAATGGAAGGGGAAGAGCATAGAGTTTTCTTTAAACAGAAACAATAGGAAATGAGTATGGAAAAAACTTCAGAGGGATATCCAGTTCACCCTCTCCCAAAGGCAGAATTACTTATACTAGAATGCATAACTCATCTGTTTTCTAGTGGCTGAGCTAAACCAGTTGGATTCCTGCACTGTTTTATCCTCAGTTTGGTGTTCTGACTAATGATAAACAGCACCTGAAATATTTCTCAGCTGCCTATGCAAGACAGAATTATAAAACATAACTGGTAGAGCCTACAGTGGAACAGTGCTGAAATTGTTGATAAGAGCATGTTCCAGCTTTTGCTGCCCTCATTAACTTGCACTGGTAAAACAGCAAGAGGCTTAACTGCCTTACACTGTACACTGCTGCAACAAATGTGTCCCACTTACGAACAGTTCAAGAGCTACAGGCTGGTTTATAACTGGGTGTGCATAGAGGGAGAAGTTGCTTGCAGTTAAATATTCCCAATTCACAGCTCCTCCCTTTTGCAGCTTGCTCACAGAAGACAGCACACGTCTTTGTGTGTTTTCTGTGATGCTGCATCTACAGGAGAAGAGAAAGCTTTGGAATAGGCTCAAATAGGTCCAAGTCTCTTTTCCTACAATTCCATGATTACTCAGGAGAAAGCACATCCCATTATTCCTCTGTGTGTGGACAGAAGAGAGGATTATCCTGAATGGCCACAGCTGCTCCTTATTTAGACATAATTTCATGATGGACTTGGACTCTGAGCCAAAGTCCACATACCTGAGCCCAAGCCACAAACTCACTCTATGGACTTTGCAGAGCCAAAAAGTAACAGTAATGATTTTCAGAGGTAAAAATCATTCAGAGACTCTGTATCAGCAGCAAAGTTTTAACTGTAAGTGAGCTAAAATTCAGAAAGCACAGAGGGTACATGCCCTTGCTTATACTTTCAGCAGCAGGTCTTGACTATACCCATCTCCCAACCTTCACCCTCTCACTGACCAAACTGCATTTTACTCTCAGCTAGTCCTACTTTAGATCTCTGTGACCATCTTGTCTGAGTCACTGTATCTCCAGAAGAAATTCCTGAGCTCTTGAGTTCTCCCATTCTCTGCTGTGCATTACGTTCTTCTCTGACAGGGGATTTAAAAAAGGGGAAGAGGCAGAGTTGCTGCTTTCAGCCCTTACCTCCTGTGAAGGATGGGACTGGCTTTAACCAATCCCACACATTTGCCCCTCCAGGATGTACTGCAGCAAACAAAGATGCAGCACAGACTTACATCGTTTTCTAAGAAATTGAACATGCTTCTTTCAGCCAGTTCCTTTGACTCTTCAAATTTTTCTACTGCTTGTTTGACTTCTTCATCCGGTATCTTTCCAAAACGCTTCTTTTTATAATCATAATCCAAGCGGCGTCCTTCCAGTTTCTTCAAGTGATGCTAGAAGAGACAGAACATTTACGAGCAGGACCAAATGGGACATGCCCAAACAAACACTTTGTGATTTAAGGGAATATCAGTGATGGATGCAAATATATGCAGACTTAAAGAAATGCAAGGCTCAGAGATTTGTACAGTCCATCCTTTTGACTCAAGGCAGCACCAGGTAAGTGCAGGGCCACACAAATGAAATTTAAAATAAAGAGCCCTTTGGCAGCACTTGGCATACTGGCTACCTTGATTTGCCAATCTTAGACATCCACCTCATGGACTTCACTAAATGTGCAACAGTTCAGATTCTCTGAGCTGTTGAGAGAAGCAGGATCCAACCTAAATATTTGTGTGTCACCATATTCTACGTGTAATTCAATTTTATGTCTCGAATTATCTGCAATATGACAACTAAAAGGTAAAGGGTTATATTCCCCTCATAAAGCAGTGCTCCAAGAAATCTTGTATTCTTGCTGTCCTTGTTAGGTATCAACTTGATACTTCTATCTGATACATCTACACAAGCTTTTCTGTTGCCAAAAATCCTGGAACTGACAGACTCACAGAATAGACTCAAAATGACAGTACAAAATGCTCATTAAAGCTAACATCAAACAATTTCCTTTCATCAGTTCAGAAGAACACAACTGAAAACAGCTATGCATCAAAGGAGACAGCTACAGACATTATTGCTATCTTTTTGCTATGCTTTCCACATCCATTTATGTGTAAACAAATAAAATAACTTTCATTTCTGCATTTCATCAGGGTTTTCACTTGCTTATTACCCAAATCCATTGGAATCAACAGACTCAGACAAAGACTGCCTGGCTTTCTTTGAATTGGCATGTTGTAAACAAAAACACTGAAAAACTTAACTTTAAAGGTAAAAAATGTGTTCCTTAGTGTCCTATATTTTTCCTATACTGGCATATGGCACTTCAACATTTTATGACTCTATTCAGATCATTCTGTGTTTGCCCTGAAAAGCCCTTTTTAACAGTTATATTCATTCTCCATTATGAACAGCTTTAGGCTGACAGAGATGGTAAGATAGGATAATCACTAGCAGTAAATCACAGCCCACTCACATGTTCATAAGCATTAATAAAAATGTTCATTAAAATAAAACAGCAGAAAAATAAAGAATATCATTCTCTTCACTATCCTTGTACTGACTGTATAAGCAATATAGCAAATTGAGTAAGTTAGACAAGAGAGAAATAGTCAAGCATTGATTCTAAGCAGATTTTGTCACTGTTTTGTTAGAGAGAAAATCTATTACAACAAAATTTATTTACCTTATTGCTTTCAAGAAAAATATCTCAGGGGACTAGAGTTTGATTTGACTCTGATTATTGATAAGTGAAGCTTTACCCTGGAAAACTTACCCCAATCTCTTTTAAATCTTTGTCCTGCAATAACTGTAGAGGATCAATAAAATTTTGTTTGACATTAATATCAAGCGAGTCCTTCACTTCTGCCATTTGCTTCATGCTCTCACCAGCATCCAGTAGTGCAAGGCCTGTGGTAAAGAATAGGCTCTTATATCTCAAGATATGTAAAAGCAGAAAATTAGTCTTTTAAAACAGCCATTTCAAATAGGTATCTTTGTATCTGCTGCAGCCCCTTGAAGAGTTAAAAAGAAAATAATGCAAGTTATACTTGTTCCCTATAGAAAACTAGAACTAGAAAATTTTTGTTCTGAATTACACTTCTGGGTTTTTTTTCCCCCCTGACAGATATCAGGGGAAAAAAACTTGTCCTCCCTACTATATTTGCACAGGTCATTATTAAAAAAAAAATCATCCAGTGTTACTGTTTGTTTCTTTCTACAAGAAATTTTTCCCTTAGTTTACTTCTCAAATTCAATATAGCCATTTTTATATAAAGGTTAAAAGAAATAAACTGTATTTAAGAATCGCTCTAAATTACTTAGGTTTGGCAACTTGGAAACTAAACTGGTTAACAATAGGGATGATCAGACAGCATCAGTAACAGTGTTGTCAAACCCACCTGCAACAGAGCTGGACAAACATGCAGGAGCATCCTTTTTCTGAGCTGTACCAATCATCCCCTGATCCCTGCACTTAACTTTCCCTCTTACCTGCAGTGGCCAACTACACAGGTTATGTCAGTGAGTAATATTTTGCAAAGAACTTTATGCTGAAATATGGGCAGAGGAGATGCACAAACTCACCAAACATAGACTCATCGCCCAGCTCTCTGCCATACCGTATCATGCAGTCTCCCAGGAGTCCCTCTGTCTGGGGGTAGCCTGTGGTTTTAACTTGTCCTCTGATCTTTGACATAGTGTTCAGCATTCCCAGCTTGGCTCTGTATGCTAAGAGGGACAGAGAAGAAAAAAAAAAAAAGCGATAAAATCAGTTTTAAAACTAACCTATTTAAAGCAACAAATCATTTCACAAGCAAAGTCATGAGGCAATGACTAGCCTAATTAGCTTTTAGTTACTCAGAATTAAATTTCCAAGTAATAAAGCAATGTTCATCAAATCCAGCACCTATTGTTCCTATCCTACCTGGATTTGGCTGAAGATACTCCGTGGATTTGGACAGAAGCTCTGTTACAGCTTTATTAGTAACATCAATTTTCTGAAAAAGAAAAGTAAGCCTACTATGAACAGTAAAAAAACCACAGAAAGGCAAGGGCAATTAAAAAAAAGCACATGACAACTGTAAAAGCAGAAACTGGCAGTAACGTTGTTTAATTTGCAACACAACTCATCAGTGGATAGCAAACGTCAATTTCATGTAAATTTCTGAACATGGATTTAAACTAGAAAATATAATCTTTTATCAGGAGAAAATCTGGCCCAAGTGGTTAGATTTTTATCGCTAATTTTATCAGATGTGAAGGCTTTGTGATATTTACAAAGCCTCACTAACACTGCAGACTTCTCTAAACTCCCACACAGCCAGAAGAAGGTTCCTCCTGTTGCTCTGCACCCTTCTTGAAGGAATTTCTCTTCACTGTCGAGAGGTGTCAGCGGAACCTGATCCTCTGCCCAAACAGCCTTTGTGGATGTCTCTTCTCCCTTGGCTGAGCAAACGAGGCTCAAGGACAAATTTGCATTTATCCTTTTATCTTTCTGTTTGGAAGCACATTACAGGGTTTCCTCCCTAAGGTAAATCTACAATACCATTCAATCACTTGAAACATGAAATATTTTTGATTCTGCAACAGCTTAATATTGAAAAACACAATGTGACTTTTCTTACCCTTTCCATCTCTTGAAATTCCTCATCTAACTTTGTTCCTTCTGCTCCACTTATTTTTTCACTGAATAACTGTAAAAAGATAAATTTAACAAACACACAAAAAAAATATTGTTATTTAATTACAGAATAAATATCTCTGAGAGTCACAAGAATTGACTCCAGGTCAGAAAATAGCCAGTATCCTTTTGAGGCAACTATGCAGGACAGAAGTAAACAGTCTTCAAAGTGAAAAACTCCCTTGAGGAGAGACAAGGATACCTGATATGCATTTAGAACAAGCAAACAAAAAAATGATTTCTCACGCTTGAAGAGTTTGTACTCTACTGGCATGACCTACACTGCAGATTCCAGCACGGGGACCAGAGTCTGACTGCAGGTAAATCCAGAGTAATCTTTTCAAGTGTGTCTCTGCAGCTCTGTACTTCTGAGCACCTTCTGGCCCTGTGTGCCAGTAGGTTCAGGGATATAACTCCCATTCCTGCTGCTGCAGTTGTGTGCAATTCTGTGGAAGGAACAGACTCGTGAAAAATGCTTCACTGTGACTCACCTGTGAGACTGAGCACCTTTATAATCAAAACAAGAATGCCAGGTGTTCTTCAAAAACTCAAAGCACCAGTTTCAGATAGATTTCAGTAAACCTTCTGAAAAGGCTAAAAGTTATCCAACTTCCGTGTGAAAACTCCAGGCTGTCAGACCTGACTGTGGTCCTCACTGAGTAAATCATGGCCAGGAATAAGCCACTGAGCAGAACACAGCCATCTGCTTCTCGCAGTGCATGGTACCTGCACTGTGACAACATGAAAAGAAAGCCAGATCCTCACCCAGTGTGAAACAGCCTTTGAAAGCATCCCTCCACTATGACAGTGATTTAACACATATTCAACATTAAATTCCTTCAAAAATACCTAACATTTCTCTGTTTTAATTGCTTTTTACCACTGAAACTGTAACAGCATAGTGTGAAATCCAGGGCTAGCTCACTAACTGCTGCTGGTCCCCAAATCTGTTCCCAATAAAGCATTTTGTTTGTCCTCAGCACCCTCTAATAGGGAATTCATCTCACTGAATTAGAAGGGCCTTGGGGACTTGCATAACCTAAAAATGGGTCAGGGCTCTCAGCAGTGCAATCCTTCCCTGTTCCTGGTCACTGCCTGCACGGCACAGGTGTGGGGGGAGGGCCCTGCCCTGCCAAAAACCAGCGAGGAGCTGATGAAGCAGAGCTGGGAGCTCAGCAGTGCCTGACCTTGCATCAATATCACAGCTACCACAGTCAGAGAACAGTCCTGCTTAAGGGAAAATGTGAGTTCAAAGAGAGACGTACAGCTAATTATTTCTATTGGCTTTACAGCAGCACTCACAGTCTTCATGCTTAATATGCCAAGCAGCACACACACTTGTCAGGATCATTTCTCTTCCAGAGCACTGACAGCACGAGCACAAAAGCAGATAAAACAGATGGAGAAGCCCAAGGACCAGTGAGTTCCTGCAGGTCATCATCTTGCTGCTGTAAGACATGACAGCAGAGAAGTGACCTGAGGTCACACGTGGAGCAGGACACTGCCCTGGTCTCTGCAGGAATGTCTGAGGAGTCCTTGAGCAGACAGAGAAAGGTACATGACAAGGCTGCATGAAAAGCAGGAATTCCTATCAGGAATTCTGCAGCTCCTCCACAATAGCAGTTTCTGTCTCCTTTCAGTGCACTGTTAATTCCAAAAATAATCAATGCCATTTTCCACAGCCTCACATGTCTTCTTTCTCCAGCAGGCAAGGAAAAGATCTGTGGTTTCCCAAAACCCTCTTCAAAGGCTGAGTGCAGTGGGGGAATTACCCTTTGCAGGCTTAAGCTGCAAAACCCACATTCAGTAGCAGCCCATAGCTGTCCCATTACAGATAATCCATTTATACGCTGGTGAAAAATAAACATAATGAAGTAACATGATTGCTTGACTGTGAAAGTGTAATCAATAATAAAATTCTAAATCTATTTTACAGTGACTAGTGAATGCAACTCCACAGAGCCAGGAGTTGCAGGATCTGCAGACTCTGAAGACAATCTAACACCCATCTACACCTAGGAAAAAAAGGACTGATCATAAGAAGAAGAATTTTATTAACATGCTTTCCCAGTTCTATGCAAACACTAATGATACTGCAATTTGTAGCCCAAGGACACACTTCTTCAATGGTATTTACTCTGAGCTTTAATGTCCTTTGAAAAAGGACACTCCCTAATGAATGATTCCTTAAAGCCTGTAAGTTGTCTGAGCTACAACAGTAAAAATTGGCATAAAGTTCTAATGGTTATAATTAAATTTTACACCTCTACCGTTTATTTCATATTGGTATAATTGGGAATAGCTGTACTAGTCTCGCATTTTGGAACAAAAAAGCTTTTGTTCTGATCATACTGAATTTAGGAGTTGTAAAACTAGCATCACCCTCCTCACAATTAAAAGTCACAGGATACCAAATTAATTATTGAAAATGGATGCACAAAGGAGACAGCTGCTGAGTTTTAGTTCCCTGACTATTTGCTGAGCATCATTTACATGCATTGTATCAAGCTGCAAAATGCTTTGAACATAAATAGAGGATGCTCAGCTGAGGGGCTGTGTAATTACATAGCAGTATCTATCAGGCTCCACGAGTCACCTAATCAAAGACAAAACGGCTACCACCACACAAGGCATGAACTCCGAGGAAGTTTGGAATTTCTCCTGCAGGAAGAATCCTTCACCTCTGAATTCAGAACCTGGGCACCATGGATTCAGCAGCTTTTGAACAGACAAGGCCACAATTCGTGGCTGTGAAAAAAACCAGGTCCCACCAAGGGGTTCCACCATTTCTTTGCTATTCTACTGCAGGGCGGAAGCTAAAGCCTTTCATCAGTCCTGTTTCTGGTGAAGCTAACTAGGCTTCCTCTGGGTCAAAATCTACACCCAGAGAATAGCTCTGCAATAGGGAAGACTTCTTCCTTTCAGGTATCTGAAACAACTCCCTGTACCACACTTGAAATATTAGAATTAGTGAGGAGAAAGAAAAAAGCGACAATGTTAAATTACGAACACGGAAACACTTTCAAATCAGCCATTTGTAGTATCACCTCTAATTTGAAGTTACACATGATAGCAAACGACCTTCAGTTGTAAAACTTGCATGCTCTATATTATAGAAGACCTTTTTGCCTGAAGAAACACTGCAGTCTGTACACAAATGCTCCTTGCTTCTTGCTAGATCCTACTGTTCTTTTTAATACTGAAAAATTAAATATGACGTCGTATTATAAACAATCTGAAAGTCTCTGGTGGGCTTATGTAGAATTTTATATGAAGAAAAATCTGGAATAAAACAAACAGGCTTTGAAAGAAACCCCTCCAGATATTATGATTTCTATTTTAGTTCTGTATATCCAGCTACAATTCAAAATGCAATCTGCAATTTTGTAACAGTCTTAAAAGACTAAATATTTACCTGCTAAGGCATTTTTATTCCAAGAAATTCTCTGAGAAAAGATTTTTCTATAAACCGAATATTGGGATTTTGTTCTCGCGATAGTTCTTTGCTACTCTTTTTTTTTTCAGATAATATAATTTTCTTTTGATGTGTTTTGTTATGATGAAGCATTGCCCCAACCCTGGCAGTGTTCAAAACCTGGCTGGAGAAGGCCTTGAGTAATCTGGTCTAGGGGAAGGTGTCCCTGCCCATGGCAGGAGGGATTGGGACTGGATGATCTTTAAGGTCCATTCCAGCCACTTACCATTCTATGGTCCCATGAGCACAGCACATGAGCTGTCCACACTTTGAAGTAAAATCTACAGCTCACCAACACTCTAAAGTAAAAAAAGTCTCAAGATTTAAAATAAAAATACTGAAAAAATCATGTTAAGAATATTAAGATTTATCCCTATTGCACAGGAATAGTATATTTCCCCATTGTTACATGGATTATAACAAACAAATTTCAGAAAATGCCGTATTTTACTAATGTTTTGTACATCACATCCATATCCACTGAATTACAGTACTTTTTCATATTTCACTATGGAAGGTTACTGAATTTAAGGAACTGCCAAATATATCCCAGATCAACAGAGAGCTGATAAAACTCTCAAAACAATTACCCTATTTTTTTTTTATATATCCACTGGGTATTTTATAATAAAAGTCAATGGGATTCTTGCCAGCCAATACTTGCACACAAGCTCTGACCTTTTGTTTCACTTATTTTGCCTTTCTTTTGCAACACTTGTTAACCAGGATTGAACTATCACAGTTCTTTTGTTGTTATTCCGCTACTGTTGAAAGGAGTGGATGGCCAGCAAAACTCTCTTGTACATACCTGGCCAGGAAATCAGCCCATGCTATTTAAAGGCTGAATGAAAGGTATCATATTCTATTAAAGGCTTAAGAGCTTTTAATGACTCTTTACAAAGTTACAGCATTTATTTTGTTCTGAAGGACTAGCGGCTGAAATTATCTGTTGAAACTTTAATGCGATAGAAAATTCCTAGGTTTGTCATAAATATGCACACTGTCAAACCCATGAGGCAAAACCTAGATTCTTTCATTCTAACAAAAAAGCCAAGGCTATGAAAAGATTTTAAATTTATTTCCCTCTCTCTCTAAAAAGGAAGCAAGCAATCAACTGGGAAAATGAATAGATTCATCCCAAAGTTAACACACGGAGAGCCAGGAAATAATGTAACTGTATGGCTACATTTCCCACAGAAATACAACTGGGCCAAAGTGCACAAACGCATTAAATACGTCTTAAATACAGTACTTAGTACAAAATACTACATTCCAGCATGGTTAACACATAATAGTTACGCTTCTCTTAATAAATCATTAGAAGTTCCAGAGATTTCCCTGCAGCCATGTAAGTGTTTGATTTGGTTTAATGCAGTGTGACAATACTAACAGCTTTCTCAAGGATCTTATTTAAGCCTGTAATAAACAAAGGGAAGAGTAAGGCAGCTGGCAAGACAAAGTCGAATCTCCTTGCAGCATTCAACATCCTGAAGGGAGGGAGAGATTTTCTTCTTTGTCCTCTTCCAGATTGCTCTACAAGACTAGACACCAAGATTTCAGCCTCTTTCCTAGATCAAAAGTAGTTTAACCCCAAATATCTGTAATTCCCTGTTTTGTGCTTCCAAGTTCTACTACAATGCTATGTATATTATTTGTTTTTCTTCCTTCCTGATTGCTGTATTTCATATAAATTGCTAACTACCACACTCAAAAGAAAGGTTGCTACTAGTTCACGTAGTGCAGACCACCAAGAAGCTTGTACCTACAACACAGCTTAATGCCTTGCATCTTAGTACACCTTTAAAGGAGTACACACTGGCAGAGCCAGCTGCACAAAGTTTGTCACCATGATAGAACAATATTCTTAAAAAAAAAGAACAAAATATTCTCCTTTACTGACTAGGTGAACGGGCAGCTATTAGGCACATCTATGATTGACTTCTAGAGATTTTCTAAAGGTCTGGATGCTCAGAAGAAAAAGAGGTGCCCCACACTGAGAAACTAAACTAAGACGCACATTTTCAAATACAGATCCAAACAAAAGACTGAAGAAACCCAGTACCTGGCCCTTGGGTACAAAACCATCTGCAAATGAAAATGGGTAATATATACCTAAATAGATATTTTCCGCTAAAATACCCCTACAACAATAAAGAAAAAAAAAACAAACTATAAAAGTGTACTGGTACTTGGACCTGTTCTTTTAATTGTACTGACATAGCTCATTCTATCCTAATGCTTTGGAAAAAATACAAATCTCTCATTTTAGAGGTTAAGCACTAAACGACGGCAGGAACTCTTGAGTCGCCGCTGTGTTTTCAAACAAAACAAAAATTCTCTTGCTCTGATGTACTATAAAGAAAAAAGATTTATTCTGCCCTCTAAAATAAATAGAGGGTCTACTACAAAGTGCAGATGTTTCAGGCACACAAATCCAGAGCACTCTGGCTCACCTCCAGCAAATCATTTAAGTTCATCCTCAGTAGGTGCTAAAGTGCTTTGCTGGATGAAGCCCCGAGTGCTCAGCACCTCGCAGTGTCATGCTCAGAGGGTCATCACCTTCACATGAAGTATTTTGTAACTTTTTCTTCTACTAAACTTTCAGCTAGCAGTGGCACAGATTTCCCCAAAGCACTTGGTAAAATTGTAGAAAAGATTTCTGATTGGGGTTTTTTTTTGGAAAAAATTAATCAAGCAGCTGAATTGGGTCCTACTGCTATTTAATCAAAATTATGGTATGCAAGAAGCTGTGCCCTAGAAGTCAAACACTTGTTATTGCTCCCATGGCTGCAGAAGTGCTATAAAATATCTCTGAATTTAACAATGCTTGTACACAGGTATTTAAGAAAGTGAAGCTTTCTCTTTCAGTAACGGTTCATACATAATTATAAAACGTAATAATATTTTGGAATTTATGTGAGTCAAGAACACATTAAAAATTATAATCATATTGAGGATACAAAATTCAAGCAGCATTCTGTCACTACCCATGGCAGAGTACAGGTCTATAGAAATTCAGGGAAACAAAGAAGTGTTGCATAAAATTGGATGATTCACCCATAATTCATAACCTACCACAAGCAGCTCAACCAGAACTCCAGGAAACTACATCCATGGCCAGAGGAATTCATATCCTAGTGTTCCACTGAAGATGTCCATTCTCAGATATTTAAAGCAGAAACATAAAGTAAGAACTGTAGGACATGCCTGTACTTCAAAGACAGCTCATGACTATGCCCACACTATCAACTTCCTTAGGGATTTCTGATGGACCCAATAGCAAATCTTGTCCCAGCAGCCAACAAAATTAAAATACCAAAAATATTACTGTTTTTGTAAAATATTAAGGATTTTAAATATACTTAGAGAAATGTGTTACATTTAAAGACACACCAAGATAAATATTAAAATATTTTTAAGTATTTTCTAATGTTAAAAATTTCATACAACTGATGAAATATAAAAACTGAGCCCCATCTCATTTTTCAGAGCCCAGTTTTCAGTAGGAAATTCCTTCACATAACAAAAAAAACCCCAAAACCCAGGCCATCTAAAGGACACCAGGAATCTCAAGGGCCTGTTTCCCAAGAAGGAAAACATACTTTTTCTACCAAGAGATCTCTGAATCATACAAACAAAGTTAAAAAAATGCATGAGAGTACTGCCAGAGTGTTTATATTCACAAAGAACATTCCTATCTCACTAATATTTATGAACCCTCTACTTTATTACTCATTACTTCTCAGGCAAACAGGAGCAATGATCACCGAAGATTATTTTTAGGAAGACAGATGAACTGAGTTGCACAAGGATACACCAGCTAGAGAGGAATAGAAGAGAAAAGTGTTTGCAACATGGCTTGCCTGGGAAGGGGGATCCGAGAGTGTCCCAAACACATCTTTCCCACACAGAAATGTTCTGTGAGCTGCCCGGGGAACACGAGCTCAGCATCGAGCACGTCACTGTGAAAGGGTCACGTGCAGATCTACGCCAAGCATTATTACTCAGTCTGCTTTCTAACATGGAGCAAACTCCTCACAGCTGAGCACGACCCGAAGCGTAGAAAAGCCCAGCCAGGCAATCAGCTGGGACCTCTACAGCCAACCCTGCAGCTGCCACTATCAACAGGAACAGACCCAGTCCATCAAAACTCCCCATATGCTGCTGCAGAGAAGAATGCCCACTGACACCAGGGAACGTAAGGCCTGCAGCTCCCACGTGGCATCAATGAACAGCCGCAGCTGTCCAGCGCCAGCAGCACAGCCCTGGCAAAGGCTCACACGTGGCAGCTTAGTTCCACTCAGAAAGGAAGCTCCAATAGCACAATTCACCTATTCTGGATCGAGAAAGCCCTGACAAGCACTGGTACACACAGGAAGAGTGAGCAATGACAGCACTCCCCACTGATGGAGGGGTTTCAGCAGGCAATCCAGATACACCTCTCAGACAATCCAAGACATCTTTTGGCAAAATCCCCTCACCAAGCCATCAGCTGGAGGTTCTGCTTTCCCACTGATTGTGTGAGGCATTCATACCTATGCAGACAAGAATTTCTGCTGCTTTCAAATCTTTTATAAACAGTTGTGCTGTACCATTTAGTGTGAACTCTCCTAACTTAGATCAGCTTGTATGAATAAGGACTGCTGAAGACACCTGGGTACATGTCAATGTATTTAATCAACTTAACAGCCTTTGCTCGGGAAACACCACCAAAGAAAAAGGAATAGGCACAGAGCCCAAGAAAATGACAAACGAGGTTACTGGTTGAGGAATGCGTCTCTTCTTGAGGAAAGACTTACACAATCCAAAAAAAAAAATGGAAGAAAATAGTTTAGAGTGTTATTAGTCAAACAGCCTGATTTTACATAGTCTAAACAAAAGATTCTGCCATGTGGGAGGACTATGGCAACAGAAATTTTACAAAAGAGAAGGGTAGCCATTTTGACAAAGCTTTACACAAAGATCTGCCACACAGTGTCTGTGATGTGGGGGTTTGACCAGGGCTCTAAGTTCCCAGCATCCTTGCAAATCTTTCTGCTGACAGGAACTCCGGGATGCATTAAATAGTTTTTGATTCATGCGCTTTCAAGAAAAAGAAAGAAAACAAAAAGGAAACATACACGAGTATATTAAAGGTCTCAATAGATTGAAAAATTCTGTGGATGTGCTTTAGAAACTCATCATCTCTCAAGAAAGCAGCAGAACATAACACCTCTTGCTCTCAGAAAAGGTCTACAATTGATTAGGTAAGACGAAGCACCTGGCATTAAACAACTAAGTCATCGCTAAAAACAGGCCAATATGCCAGACATGGTCCTGCATTTTATGAAAGTCAATAATAACACCTACTGAAAGATTTATTAATCATTTTTTTATTTGCTGTATCTGTTTAAAAAAAATTAATCTCCTTTCTTTGATAGCAATACTGAGAACTTACCCCATATGATTCTTGTGCTCTTCCTAGTGTATTTCTTGTATGTAATTTTTTGCCAGAATTAGGCACAAAATTACATATGGCTTGGGTTGTTTTGGTTTTTTTATTAATTTAGTAACAGAAACATGAGACATTGCTAGCTCTGATACCGCTTAAAGTTGTTCTACAAGTAAGTCCATGCTAGAAAAAGAATTTTAAGTAGGGTCAGGAATGCTGGGCACTTGCTGTTGCTTAGTCAACACTCAAAATCCTGTACCCAGCTGATCTAGTCTGCACACAATCATGCAGCCTTTTAAATTAACCTTATTAACCAAATCCAGCCAAAGTATGTGTAAATATAGACTGTGTAATCTAGACTTACAAAGAAGTCTGCACATTGAAAAGGGTGCTGCTGTCTCTTGCTCTAAGCAAGCATGTCCTTTGAAAGGTCTTAGCATATTTCAGAATATTTTATCCTCACGATGTAATGGACAGCTTCAGCCTTTCTGTGACACTCCAAAGGTCTCAAGTGTCTCATTAAAAGCAAGCCCGTGCTACTTGTGCTGCTTTTCCACACGTCTGGATTCCAGACTTTCTGGTCTCAGCAAGAGCTACTTTTTAGCCACTGCTATAGCTCTGGATGGCTCAGGAAACATGGGCAACAAATTCACACAGGCTGAAACCATGCATCCAGGCTCCTAATACAACATTAATGTAGGGGAGGAATTGAAAGACTAAATACTTGAATTTGGGTTAAACTGACTTGTCCTTGGACACACAGTAAACAACTGCTGACTCTGAAATGAGAATGCCAGAGCCCCAGATCTCCACTCTTTGCCCTGTGGAATGCAGTCTTAAATAAAATATTCTATCTGTATTTCTGAGCAGGCAAAACAAGGGAAAGATATGTTTATGGGACACAAACTGTGAGTTGCACAGTTTATTTATTATGGGAATACAATTTATTTATTGTGAGAATGTAATTCCAGATTTTGTCGCAAAAAATTAAAAGATGAATGTACAATCATGCAAGAAAGATTCTACTGTACACAGTCTGTAGGAAAGTGAAAACTGTTTATATCTATTTTCCATGTTAAAACAGATATGGATGGTTCCAAGTTTTCAAGTTTTGAGTGATAACACTTAAATTCTGCAAAATGATATGTCAAAGGACATTCTTTCCCATGCAGGTCAGAAGGCCCAAGGACTAAGAACTCTTCCCTTTGCTTCAACAAATACAAGCACGTAATGAAAAACAAGGATAAAACAAAAAAAAAGACAGGAAAAGAAGATACAAGCATAGCAGTATTTGTGAAATAACTCAGTGGCTCAGAGACTGGGATAGAATGCTACTTCCTATCAAATTTTATATGCTCTTGCTTCAAAATAATAGAATTAATCAACAGCTTTGATATACATGCACATGTGCATATACACACACTCCCATATTCCCTTAAGTAAGCCACAAGGTATTACAAACCTGGATGCTTTTGAACACCCCACCAAGTGCTTATCTAAATCTCTAGGCATGTAAATACTTCTTAAGAGTCTAACCCAAGAGACTCATCAGAGAAGCACACAGGACTCAACACTGCCAAGATATGAGCTCTGTTTCATTTCAGATTCTAGTCATAAACAGCTGAGAGCAGCTAAACTACCACTACTACTGCATTACTATTACTTAATGTCTTCTTTTCAAGAAATATTTTGTCCTTGAGTTTCTTCTGGTGCAGCAGAGCAAAGGCTTCTATTATTTACATTCAAAAATAATTGCCAGATAGGTTGTGGGTATTTTCTTAATCAATCTATACGTCCAAAACATAGAGAAACATCAGTATGCCTTAGGGTACATGTGCAGTTTAGGGCAGCTCCTGTGTATGGTCTACAATTATCACAAAGAGAACACTACAGAAATTGGCAATATTTAAACTCTTGCTTGACTATGGAGTTACCTGTGCATGTCTGGACCCATCACCTCCTTGCAAACTACAATGTATATGGCAAGATCCATAGCACTGTGGCCTAATACATTTCAAACAGCATTAAGAATTCTGACAATCAGCAAATACTTTTTTCACAAAAATAAGCTGGATGCTTAAAAAGTACACAAAAAGTTGAATACTCTAGAAAGAAGGCAGACTTGCACAACCAAGCTCAGATTGATGGCTCCTGGATTGGCAGCACTCTGCCAGTGCAAATGAAAAGATGCACTTCTGCAAAGAAACAGTGCATGATTATTTGCAAAGCAATGGCAATACTACCTATCCAAAACGCACACGTAATAATATTGAATTATACACAGAAGTCCCATTTTTTACAGCATTCTTTTTTCTACAATGAATGCACCGATTTCTTCCAGGAGTCCACTATATGCCTCCTTTTGTTACTTCTCAAATCTCAGTCCTCTGCACTTGTAAAATTAGCTCAAGCTGGCACTTCTCTCACCTATATGACCAGTGCCAGAGTTTGCAAAAATGGCGTTTTAAAGGAAACCATGGCAGATACTTCTGCTTTTGAAAGAGTAGCATATTCAATGCTCCATAATGATTTAATTGTGAGTCCTATTTAAAACACTAGCACTTTAAATTCCTGTATTTCATTTGTGAAATAGAGCTATTTGAATTTAGCTCTATTTCCAAAGAGGTTTGCTACAATTTCTTCTTGTAGCCTGAGGATCCCAGTTTCAGAGCCTCTGGCGAGAGGTGGCCCGAAGCTGTACCAACCATCACAGTTCAGACACTGGAGGAGAGGCGCAGGAATGGAACACGCCCCTGACAAGAAGGGATGTAGCAGTTCAAAGCATTCCCTACGCAGCCACAATCAGCTGGGTTCCCAGGGTCCCCGTGACCATAATTTAAAGACTGCTGAAGCTCCCGTGCAAGGCTGAAGTACAAACACTGCTTGCCCTCCTGAGAGAGAGACAGGGAAACTGACGCTCCTCTGTCCCATCGAGGTGAAATCAATGCCACAGGTTCAAGTACCAGGACAAAGCCTGCTCTTTGTTAGGGTATCATCTCTGAGATTGAGAAATAGAAGAGTTTGGCTCGGTGCTCAAAAACTGAAACAAGAAGGAGGGAAGGGTAGAGCAAGGAAATCACTTTACCACTGACACTGATTGTATTACCCCCAGCCCTGCGCCAGCTCTGTTCAGGCACTCAGCTCCTGCGTCAGGTTTTCCTGGCAGTGCTCTGGGTGCGCTCACCCCACCTTGCAGCACAGGAGGGCACAGCTGGCACTCTCGCCCATCTCTTGAGTATTCCTGCTAAGCTTTGTAAGTTTTCTCTCTCACAGAGACAATAAGCCAGCCATGCACCCTGAGAAATGCTGTTTTCTCCTCATGTACTAATCACTGTTACCTTAGCACCTTTCTTTTTTCATTTTAGTCTCTTTTCACTAGCACTGCTTCCATTTAGTCTGTTTTTCTCTCAGTTGCCTCACCTCTCATTATCACTTACCTCTCTTCGCCTTATATTTCTTTTTAGTTTCCATTGTTTTGTTCTAACATACACTTCTCTCCTGCTCTGCTGGATGTATGGCCTGCTCAATATCCGAGCAAATCTCATACACACACACACACTTTTTCCAGAAAAAGCTCTAATCCTGATGTTAGTTCCAATGCTCAGCCCAACTCAGAGGGACCAAGAATTGTCCAGCTGTTGTTCCATTTTTGTTGCTTAAGTGTCAAAAAAAAAAAATTATTCCACAGCTAGGAGCAGTGGCTTGATAAACTGTTCAGAGAAATGATACTTAGGCAGGAAATGAAACATTTTAGAATGACCAGTTACTTTGTGCATCTAGGGAGGATAAAATATCATTGAACCTTCCATCCTAAATATTCTCTCTCACAAGCCAGCCCGTCCTTCCTTTTTTCCTCCTAGTGTCTCTTTTCTGCTCCCATCAAGAGATGCATATACTTTTGTTCTCTTCAGTGCTCTGTTCAGGAATCATTTATTGGTACACTCTCATGTTCTTTTATCAAAGTACAAGACTGGTTTAGCCTGGTAATTTATCATTTCAACTCAAGGTTAAAAGAATAAAGAGTCCTAGGACAGAAATACTGTAAAGAACATTCCAGAGAAGATCATGTACTTGCTGTTATTTTGAGAAACAGAAAATAACAAAAGGAGCAGGAAGAAAACAGTGAGAAAGAGATCAAAACTACCTTTGCTTTCAAGGAGGGTTGCAATAAACATTTCCTTGAAAAGCCACCTGCTATCGGCTTTGCTTCCTATCACACAGATATGCACCCTTTATGACTCCACATTTCATTAAATTTGACCTTCTGCCTTTAAATTGCAAAAGCACTTTCCCTCAGATGCCCAGACACTTGAACTTAAGAACACAACAGATAAGCATCACCACTTGCACTGACTGTGAACACCTACTTGCCAAACAGCTTACAAAGTACTGAGTGCCAGGCTCAGAAAATGCAATACTCCTTGGTTCTAAACCACCTGCAAGAGTAAAGGCTTTTGATTAGAAATCTGTCACTTAGACAAAATATCATCAGCATGTATTAAAGCCTTCATTTTGTAAATGGGACTTGAGTCTCCTCCTGCCTTCAGACCTGTCGTCAGCAGCAAAACACTTTTTGATTTAAGCTTCAGGTGAGACCTACAGTTCTACCAGGTAATATTAAATACATGAGCTAGAAGCATACAGAATGTTTAATGTAATTGTAGCAGAAAATGCTTAAAGGAATGTATTCCAGCCCTCAATAAACCTAAAAGGCTAAGTCCTCTCTCTTATAATGCACATGATATTTGTTTTGAGATAATTTTCCTTACAAAGTTTTTTGATGGAAGAATATTAAGCAATCAGTAATCACATGCAGATAATTACGGCAGGACCCTCAACTGCGGTTGTAAAAAGTGTCTTTTATTTCTTTTCCATAACATAGAGCAGCTTTCTCCACTTCCTAATTACACACATTCCTTATTCTTTTTAACCACAAGCACAGAGTTTAAACATTAGCCACTGAACAGTGTGAAAGGAAATGTGTTGTCCATTTAAAGGAAAGAAGAGCAGCTGCCACAAAGCAGAAGCTTGACTCCAGCCACAGAGACCCAGAACAACATCCCAACGGCAGTGGCCCAGCGCTTGCTATTCCAGGCCATTCTGGCCAAAGCAGCTGAACTCCAATAAAGAACAATTCAAACACAATTCTTCCCCCTCTGCTCCCCCATAGTCACTTCACAAATGAGCTGGACCACCCGGTGATTAAGGGAACTTGTTATTAACTTACCCAGACAATCTGCTGCAGTAATATCATTATCCTGAAACTGGACTTTTACCTCTGGGTCCCACAGGCTCTTAAACCAGCCAAACTTGGGCACAGCCACTGCTTCTAGGTCTGTAATTCTGAGACACATAGTGATTGTCTAAAGTCTTAAATGCTTTAAACTTGAAATCCCTATCAGACTTGGCATCCTTCCCAGGTACCTACACTGGCTTTCTGAGCGCACCCACTAACACTGCAATTTTCACTTTAACTGTTTGACCACACCAGTGGGATGAAAAAGTAAGAAACATGGGCTTCACAAAGGCACTTCTAAACCACAGTGCTCTTACACTTGGTGCCCTTGGCAGCTAGTGAACTTTGGAGGCAGCAAAAACACTGAGAAGAATGTTCCAGAAACTGTGTCCATCTCTTGGCAAACTCAGTTTTTCAAGTTACCTTCGTGCCACCTACTCCTCCTCGCCTATAAATCCAATTTGTGGCAAAATCCAGACACATTTCAACACGAAAAATCATATTCCTAAATAAAGCCTTCATCTCTATTTGCATAAACCATTGCATAAACCATGGAGCTCCAGTAACTATCTCTCATGCTTCCATCAGACTTGTTCCAATTCTCTGCACAGAAAGGTTTCCCACTGCCCTTCGATGACTTCAAATGTGGCCCTTCCAAGCAGCACTAAATGATCTTTCCTACTTATTACAACTGTTCAGTCAGAACATAAACAATTGTTCTGAAGCAAGCCCAAATAAATACAGCTCTGAGGCCAGTATTTCTACCTACGACAAAACAGCCATGCCAGTTTGACAACTATACCTAGTCTTTCATCAAATCTAAAAAAGTATCGAAAAAGGAGAGCAAGATACTGAACCCTGAGAAAATGGAGGCAAATAGCACAAATCAAACAGCTCATTAGCATGAGATGGTACATACACCAATGCAATGCTGTCTATGGGCTTATATTAGATGCATACAGATATTGAAAAAAACCAGTATCATGGACAAAGGACAGTCTTGTCCATATATGAATAAAGTACAAGACTCTAGACTCTATAATGTGATTTTGCATTTCTATAGAGAGTGACTCATTTCGCACCAGGCGGTGACACATCACACTATTACTGAGCATTTTAGTCCAACTTGTCTGCTACAGCTATTCTTTAGCACATGCATTGTACAACAAAAACTACTTTGTACTGCAAAACCTTGAACTCTTCCTGACAAGCCTCCACTGTTTCCTAAAGAACTCAACACTGATGCTTACACTTGCATTTATAAGTCAGGAAATTCAAAGTCATCATTATTGTACACATCTCTAAAGGAAAACATCTTTGTAAGAATTCAAATGTAATAAATTAACCTATCTAAATTTTTGGACACAGAAACATTATCTGCTCTGCAAGCCTACTCAAAAAAATGTAACAGTGTCAGACTCAAGACTGTCCACTTTTCAGAAGAAAAGATACGGGTGCTTTTAATGAGAAAACCTGATTATACTGAAGTCTCTGACAGTAATTTAAAATAATTGATATGAGAGTTCAAATAGCCAAGAACAATGACATACCTGAAACCATGAATCTCCATGCTGACAGAATCACACTTTTACTTCCATATTTCATTTTGCAAATCTAAAATACTGTTCCCTAATCTGTTTAAAATCTTGTTTGTGAAAGTGAGCATACCCTAAAAAGAGAAATGTAAAGCCATCAAAGGGCCATAAAAAGTTACCTGTAGTGATTATCCTTCCTCACTTTTCAATTTCACTGACTTCTCGCTCAGTTCCAAACTCTTGTTTAGAAAAAAACATTCTGAATTTCTTTGAAAAGTAAATTTTGGGGATCTTTGTTCTAAACTATGGTCTGTTTGGCAGTTGCTTGTCCAGCCAATATAATGAGACAGAATGTGCATGAGCTCTGCACACAAGCAGAGCTAGTGGGTGCACCCCACAGAGCCAACCCGTCCTCAGGGTGACCAGGACGAGCAGTGCCTGTCAGAACCACTTTTTGCCCCCCTTTCAGCATCTTGTTTCAGGTACCACCGGGCAATATTTCATCCTGTTTCCTCTGCATGGAGAGGAGCTGGAGCTGTGAATGACAAGTTACACACTGCGTGCATTCCACTGGCTGTTACCACATTAACACTTCTTCCTCCCTCCACAGGTTCCAAGTGCAAAATTTCACTTGGCAGCAATACCATTCTGATTTGGCCTTAAAACAATCCCCCTTTATGAAGTTGTTCTCTGTGCTTGTAAGAAGGTGTGGCTTCCTTTTGATATACTCATATATATCCACTGCAAAGATGAGAAAGAGTGATTATACTATAAACCAAAACTCTTAAAATCAGATATTTAAATAACCCCTTTACACACTTCCTTTCCAAGTAATATGATAACCTTTCATATTATCTTCTTACTCGTCACTCCTGTGTGATTTAAGATGTTGCTATATAGGATGTCTCTCATGACTATATTTAAAGATTGCTTTTACAGATGCTAATAATTAATTGTCAAATAAGTCCCTTAAAACATTCTGTTTTGCCCAGAGTATTGAGAGAACATGAGAAGCTACACCACATTTATTTTTTACTGATTAGCTTGCCTCTTGCTACCTTTAACATCCTTTGACGTCACCCTAACTTGTGTCTCTCTTGTACGTCATTTGCCACAGTAGTATTTACTCCAACTGAGCAGAACTTCCTTCCCCAGACACTCCTCTCAGTTGAAATAAAGGCACTCTTTCCTCCACTGAAGAAATGTGTTCCCTCTCTCCTTCAACAGCATTCTCAGTCTTTCGCTGAAGTCAGGCTGAAGCCTCTCAGATCTCACTGTGTAAGCCCTCACACGGCTTGAGGTGCTGCTTTCACCAGGAACATCACTTTTACCTACATCCAGGTTGATCACCATTTCACTTAAACCACTCAGTTGTCCTGTCTGGATTCCAGGCTGCTGGATCAGGGATAGATATTTTTGCACTCACATGATATATTATCATAATCATGACATTCACCATTAACCCAGGGCGAGCCGGTAGCAGAGATTCCTGGTTGGCTCATCATTCAGAACTTCAGAGAGATACAAATCCCTTACAAAGCAGCGTTTATTCTACTCTGCGAACAAAACATTCGAATAATCATTAAGGTGCTTTTCCACAGCTGCTTAGCCCTTTCTAAATCCTTTTCATCCCTGTCGAGACATTCCCTCCATTTCCCTTGCACTGGTAGTAGCAACTCTTGTGTGCTGTGAGCTCTTCAGTGGGTTAATCCACCTGAAAGCTGCTCACGCATTGGAGCTGGGTTGATTTTGAGACGGATAAGCTGCCTCTAACAGCTTAATGTGTGTGATCACACAAGCACCCAGAGCCGACTCAAGGAGGTGGACAGGACCTTACCCTGAAGGTAGAGCAAGGCTACCACAGCCTAGATTTAGGGTGATGCAAGTTGCCACGAGACTTTATGCTGCATCTGATGGCATTCAGCTGTTAAAGCTGACTGCACAAACATTGTACCTGCACATGCAGTGGAAAGGTGTGGGTACAATGAAGTGGTCTGACTTCTTTAACAACCTCTCTGCCCTAAATCAGTAAGCTTTACATGACCTTGTCCATTCAATACCTCTTCATTTCTGCTCACTTCATATGACAGCTGCACTTGCCACCAGTTTGGTGAAAATCTATGCTCTGCCTTGTTCTAGAGAATGCTGGCATATTGTCAGTCATAGTTCTGGAAGGGAGCATTACTCTGATTCATAGCTCCTAAGAGGAATTGAATGCACTTCATGTTCCCAGAACATTATGTGACCAGTTCCAGCACAATGCCCTGGAATTAAACCCAGAAACTGGATCCTTCACTCTTTCTCAGGTGAAACTACCCCAGCTTATTCAGGAAGATGGCTCCTACTGGCTCTCGCAAAAGTTAACATTAAATACATCACTGATTGTAGCACAGGCCTGAATTCAGGAGGGTCTATTCAGCTTTCAGCACATCAACAATCACAGAACTATCCACGGATGTAAAGCTGTGCAAGTATTTCACAACTTAATGGAACCATAACCCAGTGTGGTACCCTGCAGCTGAGTCCTACATGAAGTCTGACTTGGTTAGAGTTGCTATAGAATAACCAGTTGCACCATTTTTCTGTTAGAGTAACATGCTATTGTTGGTATTTCTTTTACACCATTTGAAACAAACAAAAAAAATCCTAGTTTGTCAAATAGGAGAGATCAAGCAACACATCAATCATAGCCTGCATATGCAGAATAGGAAATTAAAATCCTTAAAACATGTAAATATTTTTTTCTTCTTAAAACATGTAACTGCACTGCATAATTCATGACTACGCAATTGCCCTCTTGCATTTCCACCACCAGAGATTTCTGTTTATTTGATGGCTTTACCAGAAATCCATTTAAATACAAAGCAGCTGATCTAAAAGTTCAATTTTTTTTTTAAGGCTGAATACATTGGACCCCCTTATCAGGACACCCACCAAGCACCTACACATGCTCAATGCCCACATGCACAATTAGCAAGATCACTTACACACAACTGATGCCAGAGAGCCCTGTCAAAGAGCAGGAAGATGCCATGCACAACCTAATACAATTTCTGTAAAGCCAGAATATACTCACATCACCTTTGCTGAAGCCACATCTATGCATTAAACCTTCAACACCAAAGCAGTTTATCTGACTCTCAGTAATTACTAGGCAAATAGTTTCAAGCACCAGTGCAGCCCAACTACAGGAGAAATAACACAGACAAGATGCGGGCATCTTTAACAGGGACTTACAGCTTTAAGCTCAAAGCTTATGTATTTGGGCCAAATATTTTTAGATTTGTCAAAGTTCAAGAGTGGCTAACACTAAAGATATGTTGCAAATATTTAGGAGTATTAGTTTTAAAAGTTACTGTAGAACTACATATTTATCTAAAGTAAAACTCCCTTGGCAGTGGCATAGTTTAAAGTGACAGTTTTAGTGAATCCCCTACCACCAAAAACACGGCCAAAATCATCCATTGCAGAGCCCCAGGCGAGCTGTGCAGAGGAAGCAGAACAAGACTGTCGACAGAAGTTGTACACAGCCAGATACACCGACAGTCAAAAATTGTAATTTTAAGTTGATTTGCTTTAGAATTAACTCCTCCTCACATTAGCATGCTATTTCTCATCACCAATTCTGCATGTTTATCAGCAAGTCTACTTTTTATGCATGAAAAGTGACAAATCATCTGTTTATTGCTCTTTCAGAAACTACTATCCAGACAGTAATTCTTACAGAATTCCATTTCACATAATCAAGTTAGAAATTCATCCTTCAATGTTATTAAACTGCTGCTTACGTGTTTTAGCACTTAGAGAAGCTGTGTGGATTTTAAATCACTATAAAATGGACTGAGAACTCCTTCTCATATCCTTACTTTTTACTGCACATTATTTTGGTTTAAATGGCATCATTCCTACTTATCTAAGCTGCCAGTCCTGCAGTTTCCTGTGCTTTTGGTACAGTGTGAAACACCCACATTCTTCTGCCACAGTCAGCCCCCATTACTTGCTACTCAAGGCAATCCACCTGGTTCTGCTGTACATGGATTGCACACTTTCCCTTTGAATCAGCAAGAATATTGTCTGCACTGCTTGAGAGGTTTCTTCTTTCTTTCTTTTTAAAGGCATTTTAGTTCACAGTTTTCCCAAGTCTAAGTTCACGTCCAGCATCAGAGCACTGTGAAGCAATGTGCTTTCAGTTCCTGGGTCTACTACAAATGCAACTGAATTTTTAATGGTCTTAAAAGTCTCATTCCTCAGGTATTTTGGAAAATCCATCAATGTGCTCCCAGCAGCACTGCTGACTTAGCTAGGATCCATGGAGGCCCTTAGAAACACTGCCCATGGGAAAAAAGAAAGGACTTAAGATATCCTACTCTTTGCTAATGCAACCTGTGCTCATCATGAGTTGGAAAACCTAAATGGAAAAAACAAGTCTCAAGCACTTTCTTGTATCTAAAAGTTTGCAATAATCCATGCTCCTTTCATTCACTTAATAGAAAACCTCCATATACCACAGTGAAAAGTGAAGGAAAAAACCCTACAACCATTATTTCATCACTTTGTTCACCATGACTAGTTTGGAGAGGAAGTCCGTGTGCATTTCTGCCTTATTTTCGTAACTCCATTTCAAAACATGCCAGTGGTTTTAGGCAGCAAAACATTGTTACACACAACACCACAAACTCAAATGCAATTGGGGATAACAGGGCTCCTCGGCTCCATTTCTAAGAAAGGCAAGCACTGTCCTGAATCTCCACAAGGGACAATTCTTTCTAGTAGTAAGAGCAGCACCACAGAAATGCACCGCTAACTTCATCCATGGGGACAGATACTTCCCTCAGCATGCACACAGAATTGACTTTCATTGTTATCAAATTAAACAAATGACACAGAAAACTGAAATAATTTCCAAGTATAATTTACACACAGAACACAGACCCCTGCAGAATTCCCCAATGAGCTATAAAGCATTAGTGCAAATGAGGTCAAAAGGCTCTGTCCTCCTCTCTGGGGGCACACGGCTTTGCATCAAGAAATTCCTACAAAAAAGGCAGTACATCTATCAGAAGCAAAACAAGCCAAGTCCAATGAAGCAGAAACCTTTAACCACAGCTGAAGAGATCACCAAAGGGAAAGTCTTAATCATCAAACTCACAACGAAAATGCCATGATTCTTGCTTTCTCCATACAAAACAAAGCAGTAGATATAGTCCTTTGAATCCTAAGTGGTTACCACAATGTACAGGGAAAAAAGCAAGTAGGGATTATTCAGAAGCTAAAGCCATAAAATGATAAACCGTTAATCTTAAAGGTAAGTAACAGTTGCTATGTTCCAGTGCCTCAGGCAGTCACCCAATCAGATCACACCAAACACAGAATTTATCCTAACATCTTCAAAAGTATTATTTTCTTTGGAAAAAATTTCAAAACAGCAGACTGGAACTGCTGGTTCTGAATGGATTAGGTTATAGTCTTTGATTACCAATTTCCTCATTTAATGGGTCTCCTTCCCCTCACCGTGCACACATCTATTGTGACCCAGATGCCAAGCTGGCAGGTGCTACATTCTCTGCGGGAAAGAAAGACAAAGCGTTCCCGTGTTTGTGGCATTCTCTGACCATACAGATGGCACAGGCACTAAATTTCACTTTCTAGCTCTCTCAACAGGATTGCAGAAGGCAAAATCATAATTTTGAATCAAAACACTGACTTTTTGACCTCTAATCCAACATTTTGTTTATGGCACTAAGTACATTTCACACACACACACAGAGACACTCATTTTCAGCTGAGGAGATACCACTACCTGAAAATCCCAGTTTCTAAATGATTGCTTGCCCATTCCACAGGGGTATTAAATACAGTAAAGGTAACTGAAAATACCATGTTCAGCCTTGCTGAACTCTGAGTCAGTGAAATTGCATCACATTTATATGGAAGCTTTAATACAAACTCGTACCTACATTTTGCATTTATTGATACATATGCAAAATAAATTTAACAAAAGAATTTTGTAACAAAAAAAAAAAAAAAAAAAAACAAACCACAGTGACTGGACACTGCATCTGGAATAGTCTGGAACCATATAATCTACTTTTGGTTCTGCCACTGACCAGCTCCCTATCCTTGAACTCATGTCACTTTCTAGTACCATATTTATTTGCATCTGTAAGAAAAAGAATGAGAACAGTAAGACCTTACAGCATTTGCAACACACTCAGAAGGGAATAAAGGGGCTGTTACTACCTAGGACCATTAACACTTGTTTTCTATATTTTATTTCTTTTTTACTTGGTTAAGAAAAAAATTTAAAAATACTTTCTCTACTTTTTCACCTTAGGTCTGTAACCTGACTGCACAAGAACAGAAACACTGGCAATCATAGAAAACATTATTTTAGAACCCCTTGATTTCCTTTGAGTCCTGGATTCTTAAGTCACGTTCAGTTGTTAGCCAGACTAATTTCACTGTAGTCATTACAGTTCATTAAATACAAGTACAGTATCAAAAATGCAAAAATTAACTAGGGTAGTAAAGAAACAGAATTGATTCTCCTTAGAGGCTTGGCATTGTCCTTTGAATAGCAAGTACATAAGGCCAAGCTATTTTTGTGTTTCACGTGCACAGCTGCTGGTATCTGAGATGTTGCAGGAAATTAACTGGCATATTCTCCCATCAATGCATATAACTCTTAATAACTTTGGTAACAGAAACATGTACATAATGATAGGACACTAGGGCTCTAGAAAATCGAATTGAAGGTGTAACCTGACATTTGAATAGCTCTTTTCTAAGTGGACTTGTGAAAAGCATTGTTAAAACCTGCATCTTCAATTCTCAACTAGTCATAAAACTCCAGCAGTGCCCTCCATGAACAGAAAAGAGACCAACAATGAGAACTCAGCACAAAATAGAATTAGACTATGGCAATGAACTGGGGTGAAAGTGGCACTAACATAAACAGAAGCACTTTGTCCTTAACAACATCATTATAAGACCAAGTCTGGGTTTTATATGGTTTTTACAGAAGCTATGAAGAATGGGATGCATTTTATACTTGAATTACATCTGTGATGACAGAAAGTGAAGGTGCACTGCAACTTCAAGTAACACCAAGTGCTGCTAATGAAAATCTCAGTGCAGTGCTGCTGCTGTGCTTCACTTGGCTGTTTGTTTTTCAGCATTGCAGGATCCTCAGGAGCCTGCACTGCAATGCATTACCCAGCATGTGCCGCAGTGACTCAGGCAACAGCAGGAGTTTGGGATGGAGTGCCAGCTCTCACTCGAACTTTCAGGATGCCTATGCAAAACTCTACAGCAAAGCCAAGGAGCTATAAAAGGAGATGAATTCAAGGAGAAAGTTCAGCTCCCATTCTATTATGCCACTCTCTATTCTATCGCAACGCCATTCAGACTTTCATATATAAATATTTTATGTGTAAAATATAAATAACCTCCTTCCAAACTGCAGCTGCATCTCTGCTAGGCTTCCAAGTTACTGTATTATGATCCCTCTCTTGCAGGCTTTGAGAGCTGCATTGTTAAAGGCTGCAGGGCACATGACCTCTACCTTCTGCTAACTTGTACCTATGCTGACTGAAGCACTCACAGCCTCTTTTTGCTACACTTCTGCCTTACTGCCAGGCTACCTCAGCAGCTGATAAACACAATCATAGAAGAAGTACAATTATCCATTTCAAAATATATCAGACAGGAAACTAAATTCTAATGTCCTTTTCACCACTGTCCTTCCTCCACAATTCTGTAAGATTTGCAGAAAAGTAAATCCAATTATCTAATAAAAACTAGGAACAGGATAGAAGCTTTCTCTGTACTGCTGTCATGGATTTATCACACCCAATTCACACTGCCTGGGAAAGGACAGTATCTCTAACAGACTGTATGATAATGGCTTATAGTCCTAGGAAATAAATATAGCTGCATGTAAGCAATAAAGTTTCCTTTCATGTCTCACTGTCAAGTTCAGGCTCTCTTTGTATAAAGTTTACCAAAGTACTTCCTTTGCTAGCAAGCACTTGTGTAATTGAAGCTTTTGTGTATTAACTCAATGTCAACATGGACTTTAATAAAGGCTTAAATATTATGTCTAGGCTAGTATCTACAACATAACAGAAAAGAAAAAGTCAAGAGAACAAAACAAAAACCAGAAAACATCACCACTAACAACAAATAACCTAACAACAAAATCCAATCGCACAACTTATTCTCTCTGGGGAACAAGGTGGTCTTGATTCTGATCTGGTCTTCACTCCAACAGGTTAGATCAAAATGCCACATAAAGCAATGGAGCAGAAGAAGAAATCTGGGAGATACGAAGCAGCATCCCTGCAAGTGTTGGTGATAGGTGAAAATTTAAAAAATATTAAAAAACAGAAAAAGGTCTTTTAAAAATTGCTGAAAAAAATTTGCAGTACTTGAAAAGACAAATGCCATTCAGGATATAAAAGAAATTAAAACATAGATCATATTAGTTATATGTTTATTATACTAGGTTAAATCACTTTCAGAATGCAAAAAAAGTAGTAACAGATTTTGGTTGTTTTGGTTAGAAAATCTGCTTCCCCTTAGGCTCTATAGACAATAGAACCAGCTCCTGATTCACACTCTCTTGGAGCCTCTCTTTCTTCACTGAAAATAGGAGAAGGTTTAAGAACCCAGCCTGCAGAGGCTACAGTGGCTATTGATGACCACATTACAAATACGATATTCACAATAATTATGAATATTGGCAGCTGTGTTTCCTCAGAAAAGCACTACTTTCCACTACCTCTGAGAAACTAAGCCTAAGAAATACAACATGAATAAGCTGTTGAGGTTGAAACTGCATCTATACACAGCCTTTAGCTACAATTAATTCAAAAAATATATAAAAAGTGTGTGAATTTAAACTCAACAGCAGACTTCCTATGCCAGTATCATGGCTGAGCTTTCAAAACACCCTAAGGGAGTGAGGTTCTGAGCTCACCAGCCTCCAAGTGCTTTGAAAAATCACACATCTTTACACAGGGATCCTAGCCTGGCTGCGGTTTTAGAGCACAGCAGAAATTAGAAATGCATCTGACACTTATTAAGGCTTTCTTATTCACTCTCTGTGCTTCCTGCTTTTCTAAACTCTAAAAATACTCCCAGTACACACCAGAAGATGCAGTCCTCCCACCACTTTGGTTATCCCACAAGCACAACCACCACGAGAACAAGGCCTGCAGAACCAGCAGGCAGAGATACACACACCTACATCAAAAGCTTTCAAACCAAAAACAGGAAAACAGATCAGATCTGGCAGAGGCTGAAAGCAACAGGACACAAACTCTCATTGCAAACACAACTCTGTGAAAGTTAATTAAAAAAAAAAAATTGAAAATATATATATATATATAAAAAAGCAGAATTTCATGGGAGTTGCACATGAGTTAATCAGCCCTGAGAAACAGCCTGCCTTTGCTTATCAGCCAGTGAGAGGTGTTAAGACACTTCACGGGTTCTGCTTGGTATTTCATGAGTCAAACAAGTTATACTCAAGGAATCATGACTGATATTTAATGGAGAAAATGGATGTGATCCTCATTGCAGTCCACTTTCAATTAAAGAACTTCAATTCAAACTTATAACTTAAGTAGAAAGCATAGTAAAGAACACTCTAATAAGGTGAAGGGTGTTATCACTATGTAACAGACAGAGAAACTTTGAGATACATCCAAGCTTTGGGTCTATCCATTCTGTGACACCAGGGGAGGCAATCATTAGGGGACAGATAATGGAGTAGCACTGCAGCTTTATATACCGGAATGTACAGAAAAACAGCTAAAACTCTACTCCCTCTGGGGTGCAGACCTCACTACAGTAATTTTCAACAGATACCGTAACACAAGAGTTGTCTTCTAGATCTCACTCCAGACACTTCAGTGAAAACCAACAAACACATGCAATTTTCAGTGGAAAAAAATACAGTTGGGTAAAAAATTCTAGGGGAAAACCAGCAGAACACTCCTTGTAAATTACTGGATTACAAACAGACAGATCCATGGTGACTTTTTACGACACCAACCAAGTTTGCAATAGTGTGTCATGCCTGATTTTGGCAAGGGCATTAGTAACCACAAAAAGTTAGTTAGCTACTGACCTTTCATAAAGCAAACACTCATTTACGTAACCATAACTTCAGTCAAACCAAGCTGACAAGCACCACACAAACATCCCAGAAACCTCAGCTGCATGTATAAAATCAGAAGTTGTTTTTGTTTTCCTGGAATCCTGCACTTAGAATTTAAGCCTACACACAAAGATAATCACCACTAGTCAACACAAAAGATGTGCATAAAGACACACCGAAAAGGTAGGCTTTTTACAAGAACAAAACTGAAATGCAGTTCTTTTGCAAAAAAGTTCGGTGGTTCAGTAAGAGTAAAGAGAGTTATTCTATGACTCCATTTATTTTACTTAATCTTTTTATAACTATGAATCTATACTACTCTATATTTCATTTCGAACTGTAGTTTATTTCCACTGAACAGAAGTCTATTTTAGCATGGAAATAGGATATATGGATCTTGTCATTTTTTGATATTTATTCACATTTCTGAATGAACTGTTAAATACAGACTGTCTTAATAAACTTGTTTCAGCCTTCAGATTTTTTGTCCTTAGGTTCTGTCAGCTTTCAAATATTGTTCTTATTCCTTAATCACATGTCCTGACACAAGTCTCATTCCCTCCAGTATTCCTCAATGTCCTCTGGGACATCTGCCAGTTTTTGTCATCTGCCCCCATTCTCCTTTGGGAACACTAAAGGAATTAATTTCATTCTTTCTCCAAGCAATGCCTGTCTCTGCTGTTAACAGTTACCACTGGCATCTCTCACCCACTCAATACACAAAGGTCTGTGTCTCCTTAAGTGATCCCACAGTACTTGGAAATTTAACAGATCTTCTGTAGAGAAATACCTCTCGCACTGCATTTGCTTGCTTTAACATTTTGTGAAAGAATTCTTCTAAAAGATGGAATCCCAATATTTCCATTTTTCATGTTCCACCTTATTTTTGTTAGTTCAACAACTTTATACATCTAGGCATGACTGTGTCTCTGTGTGTCAAAGATAAGCAGTTTCATTGTTTAGACATGGATGTTTCGTTCCACTATATATATATATATGCTATTTCTTCTGTTATTTTCCCACTAATATTTTGCCCAACATCTTATCTGAATTCTTACAGAATAAGCTCTTAAGAAGTGTCTTATGTTACCTTAAGTACCAAAACAAAAGAACCAAAACAAACAAAAAAAAAATTTTTTTAATTTTCAGTATCTTATCCCTGAACTTTAATTTCCCAGTAAACAGTATTTCTTTCCATAACGACAGACTTTTTCAAACGACTGATTTAAAATTTCTTGCTCAGTTCTGCATTTGAAAATGAGTCGGAACTTTACCTTTGACCCACCCTGAGAAGAAGAATATTCTTATGAGTTATGCATTGCAGTTCCCTACTGTATTGCATACTGGAAGTCATACCACAACTTTCCAATAAGTGCAATCAAATTCAATATATTCTACAGTTCCTTTCTGCCATTACTACTACCTTTATCAGATCCCATCCATCCTTTTGTTTGTTTGTCTGTCTACCTGACATCTGGGCAGGATTAAGTAACCTGCACTGTTACCAGTTGCTGGACAAGAGGACTCTTGCTGTGGTTACCTCTCGAACTTCCTCAGTTAAGTATCTTCTGCTTTCCGAGCTACAAGCTCACCAGAGCAAAGGCTGCATCACTTACCAGCATGTCAGATGCAAAACAAGCCAAAATCTTTAATAAATTGTCCTTGGATTTGTTTACCCTGCAGGTCCAGCATTTTCTCAAAGGAGCAGTGAAAGTTAACTAAAAGATACCTATTCACAACATTTTTCAGGATCAGTACATTCCACGAAAGAGAGCACACTACTGAAACATTAGATACAAACATTTAGCATCTCTGTATCCAAACAAAGTGCAGATTCTGCACTTGGGCTGCTGACAAGCTACAGTGCTGAAGGAAGATCTAGAAAGATGACAGCCAAATATTCAAGGAACCTTTATTTTCTTCACTTTCACCAAGACAAGAGCAGTTGCTGGATTTGACTGAATAGGTTACAGGCACTAATTTCAATATTACCGTTATCATTAATGACAGCCAAGAGAAATACACATCTCCTTGACTTGGAACAAGCAAGCAAAGCAGCCGAGACTTCCAAAAACCTTCAGTGGAAGAATCCCACTGCAGCCACATCCTGAAGCCCCTTCATCAATGTGGGGTTTCGTGCTGGGACCATCAAGCCATGGAATTCAACCAGTCTACCTGCTCGGCAGAAAGGTATTTCTCTCTTAAAAGAAACCAGCTAAACTATTAAAGCAAAGCACATATAAAAGAGAAAAGAGATAAAGGGGTCAGAAGAAGATGAAGATTCACCCCAGAGAAGATAAGAGTACAGCATCTAGAAGAGGAGGGAAAACTCTAGAAACATCTGATACCCTCTACAGGACAAATACATGGCATTCCAGGTAGGATAACAAAACAGCAATTCGTGGAAGATCAAAACAATGAACTCTTTAGGGGAAAGCTGGTACCCTACAGGCTGTAGCTTTAACTGAGGCCTCAAAACACGAATCTATCATTAAATAACAAATGTCAATAACTAAAGGAAAGACCTGAAGCCCCAAGCGAAAGAATGGAACGGGCAACCTTCTATGAGAACAACACAGGAAGCTGACAGGCAAAAACATATGCAAAGGACCCGGAGGTAAGGCTGAAGGAAACACTCCCCGGAGGTGCCAGGGTGATGCTGCCACAGACGGAGGAGGGANCCACAGACGGAGGAGGGCCCCGCCGCCCCGTGCGGGAGCGGGCGCTGGGCGAACCGCCCATCAACAGCGAAGCCCGCCCGGGCCCCGCCGCCGCCCCTACCTGGCTGGCTTTGTGAAACTGCTTCTTGAGCCCCNGCGCCGCCACATGCAAATGACAGCGGCGGCGGCGCCCGCCCATTGGCCACTCGCGGGGCTATGCAAATGAGGGCGCTGGAAGACGCCCACGCTGCGCTGTC
>VZTG01007483.1:3422916-3468043 GCA_013397845.1 Melanocharis versteri | reverse complement strand
GCTGCCCCGCACACACAGGCTTCCACAGAGCGCCCTGCCTGCGGGGAGCACCGCCCGGGCACACACAGAGCACCCTGCCTGCGGGGAGCGCTGCGCCGCACACACAGGGCATCCACAGGGCACCCTGCCTGCGGGGAGCACCGCCCGGGCACACACACAGGGCATCCACAGAGCACCCTGCCTGCGGGGAGCACCGCCCGAGCACACACACAGGGCATCCCGCCTGCGGGGAGCTCAGCCCCGGCACCAAAAGGCCAGTCAGCTGCCTGGTTTCATCTGTCTTATTTCTAATAAGGCTGAAAATGTCTCATTATGGTTCTGTCTCGTTTCTTGTGGTTCAACGTAGCATCTCCATCTGAGCTCATTAACCTCAGGTCTATTATTGTAGGTGGTAATTTAATTATACCTCTTAAAACAGGAAAGCTCTGTCAGCAGCCCAGAACACACCTGGCTGGTGCTCTGCACCAGAACAAAATCCACTTGCTAGTGTGACTCCATAACTGCAGTGATGCTGCTCAGGGTTCCAAAGGGCACAGTCTCTGACTCAGAGGAGCAGATGGACTAGAAAGAGCTCTGCTGAAAGGATGTTTTTAGTTGTTTGGTTGGTTGTTATTCGAAGGATTGATTGATTATACACTGAAATATGACTGTGTATCTGGACTGTGCTGATATAAATTAGAGATGTGGTTCTGCCTTCACAGTAAAGCAATTCCAAGCGACGCTTAGATTCTGGGGAAGATAAGCTCTATGATAATGCTGCTTGATCCTGGCTGTAAGGATACTTGGGAGTTATGATTCAGCTGAAACTTATGCAGGGACCTGGGGAGCAGTTCAGAGATAAGCTTTGCTGGCTGCAGCAGGGCTCTCTGTTACTCACTGTCATGCTCACTGCATTTTGATTGGGTTGGGAGAGAAAGGCATTTTCAGAGTGTGTTAGAGTTACTTCTTTAGAATAGCAAAGAATAAAAAATACAAGAACTTTCAGAGTGGTTGTCACAACTGTAATTTGGGAGAAAGGAATCGCTGTTCTTGTTAGAAAAAAAATTTTATACCACTAAGAAACAAAGTGTAAAGACAAACACATTAATGAGTTAATGATTTGGCTGTTACTTGACAAAGGACTCTCTGTAGAGGAGAGGCAGAAGAGAAAGCAAAGGAGAGAGCACCAGTCAACATTTGCTCTGGAAGACAAACTGTTAGGTGAAGTCCTTCAGGTTTTTGGAAATGTTTGAAAGAAGCCTGCAATCACCATGTTATCTGGTGCCACCT
Organism: Melanocharis versteri; assembly: GCA_013397845.1. Classification (NCBI taxonomy): domain Eukaryota; kingdom Metazoa; phylum Chordata; class Aves; order Passeriformes; family Melanocharitidae; genus Melanocharis; species Melanocharis versteri. Next base: position 3,466,774 of record VZTG01007483.1, on the reverse strand, counting down.
GTGTCTAGGGAAAGAGGTTTTTGGCCTCCTTACAAGTAAACATGATTACACCACAGACACCTGATTTCAGCAGTTGTTTCTCCTCCGTAATGGAAACTGGCAGCAAGATGTTAACTGTCAGGGCCAAATTAGTTATGGCTTAAATTAGTGACATGTTTGGAGACACCTCAGGTGAGGAAATAAGGCCTCTAAGAGATTGGAGCTGCATAAAAGGAGTTAAAGCAAGCTCTTACTGTACGATGGAATTAGGGAGAGAAGGCGGCTTTGGCTAATCTTCGGCTTTAAGAACGGCTGGACCAGAGCAAAGAAGGAAGGAGTTTGAAATAAATCACTGTGGAGAGGAATGAATGGATTATAGAGTTGCTGTGGCTGTTAGCTGTAAAATTGGATTAGATAAAGAACTTTAGTAAGGCTGTATGTCTACAACTTCTTTTTTTTAAAAAATCCTGCTTGTAGCCCAAGGAGAGCAGCCATGTTGTCTCTGCTGAAGTGATAATAAGAATTTGCAAGTGGGAAACGCCCTGTGGAAATTTCACTTCATAGCCTAATTGCTCAATGATACAGACAAGGTGAAAACCTAATTAATGAGCCAACTTGAATAGTCCAGGTGTTAATGACTCAGTGGAGGCACCCTGAAAGACACTGGTATTCAGTTCAGATACAAGTAAAAGTTGTAGCTTGTAGCCAGCAATACACAGTGGCTAAGAAATGTCTAGAAGGCTTTATAATCACATACTTATACCTCATGGAAAAAAAAAGGATTGTAATTTGCTGGGTGATAATCCTTAAATTTTATGCAAAGTTAATGATAAAATGAGGGAAATGAGAAATACCACAAAAAATCTGGGAAGTGGTTCAGATAAATGCTGATATGATGGCAAAGAAAAGCTTTATTAAAGTTAACTGTTAGAAGACAGGCTAGAGCATAGTACTACAAGGGCAGAGTGAAGAATGCTTCACAGAGAGGGCCTTCAGGGCAAAAGTTCTAGATGTCTGGGCATTTAAACAACAATTACAGTTCCACTACTCAGGAAACATTAAAGTGCTGAGAGGAATTCATAGTGGCTCCAACGTTACTGAATCAGGTGTGCTAAAATAGACAATGGAATTTGTACAAACTGAGAACTCCGAACTGGGCTCAGATCAAGGTAGTGACTAGAAAATATGCACTGCCTACTTACATGGGAGAACTGTGCTTGAAAATTGGTCCTGTGAAATTCAAACAAGATAGACACTTGGATAAAGGGTTACATTAATAATTCACTTGCATTTCAGTGTGGCTAATACTACGGAAAAAACACTCAGCAGAAACTCAATCTAAAGATATGGCAAACAATCTCATAGGTGTTTGGTTTTCAATGAACAAATCATCTTACTTGTAACAGCTGAAATTGCAATAGCAGCCATACAAAGTATCAGGTTTCAGCAAAATGAAAACTAGAAATATTTTTTTAATTATCTAGAAGCATCTTAGCATTTGAAATTACTTGGAATTTGAAGTGAACTACATCCACATTTGTTTGAATGTCTCTTAAAAATAATGAAAACTGTCATTGAAATACAATCTGGGTCTTTGGTGGTTACTGCCATAAAAGAAAACATCAAAAAAAGGAGGAAAGATGAGTTTGTGATGAAATCCTATTGTATTTGGTTCTGGGCCATGCTGACTATGTTGTTAAAGCACTTTTTTTTTAATATTTAGGCCTTAAGGAAAAGATAAGTTACTGTGCATCAGCTTATCATGCAATACATTTCAACACAAGGCATTAGAAGGAGACTTTGGATGTACTCACCCGATCCAGGACAAGAGCAACTACAAACAACAGTGAGCAAGAGTCTCAGACATGATGTGATATCCATTAATGATCTGTAAGGATTAATGGCAGTGCAGATTACCTGGTTAGTTTTCATGTTAGTTATCAAAATTGTGGCAATAGGCTGTGTTTTTTGGTCACAGGAAGAGAACATACTTGAAAATTATTGTTTAGAAAACAAGCACTTGGAAAAGATGATCCTCTAGGAAAACTATGCCATTTGAAAGAACAGTTGGCCAATAACCCACTCTACAAGAGCAAACTTGTAGAAATAAAGCAGGCTCAGATTCATCTAGTTTGACAATTCTAGAAGAAAGAGGGGATTACTAAGCTGAATTGACACTGATACTGAAGTATTGACACAAGCAAATGAAGTAACATAGTGTTCCAGTGCGAAATCCAAAGGACTAGAACACTTGGTGAAATTGGTCCCAAATGTCATTCATTTGGTTATTTTACAGGTGTCACACAACAAACTTGGGAGCTGACACTGTGAAAGCAATGCCAACAGCAAATGACCCCAAAACCAAGAGCAGAAGAAAATCCTTCTGCAAAATATGCCCAAGACAGTAAGGACATCTCATGTGCCTGTTTTAGCAGCCTTTCTATATACTTAAATGAAAGAATTATTTATAATTAAGCAAAAAAAGTTGGTCACATGAAGATATGTTCATGTGCAGGAGCAGGCCAACACTACGTTTTTGTTTCTAGAACACAACCAAGCAATTCTGCAGATCAGCACATTCTGCACAGATCAACTGGCTCAGGTATTTCTGACAGGGCCTTACATTGCAGTATACATTTCATAAGAAATCATGAGAAACGGAAAAGAACAGACAGTTTTCTCTCCACAGCCAGCACTGGCCAGCACTTGGAAAGCTCCCCATTCCAAATGGACACTGCTGGCAGTTAGAGCAGGAATATGTGACCCTGGGGCCAGCAGACACTCTGGCTAACCTACTGCAGTTGTTTAGGATGCTTATGTTTGCTCCCCAGATCTTCTAACTAAATGTAGCTAGTGAATTATTTTTGGCATATGTGACTGTTCTTCTCAAGCTGACTTTCCATATGCGTTGCTTTACCATTATCCAGATCTTTGCTTTTCTTGTCTCCTTCCTGTGTTTGTATTCCACATGCTTCTCCATGATACTGCACATACCTTCTGTCCTCACTTTGCTAGATCTCTGGCTGTTGTTCTGCAAGTGTCAATAACAAAACAAAAGTTTGTTAGGTCTTATGCCATTAAATAATAAATATGATTCTAATGATGTATTTCTTTTAGAAAGACTTATAAACAATTTAGGTGAGTTCAAAATCTAGATAGAGAATATTTTTAAAGTTACATATGTCCATACTATAAGTAGATACTCTAATTTTGAAAACTGAACAACCTACTTTTTTGTGTATGCAGCTCTGTCATTCTGAAGCTTGTAAAAATTAGAAATCCTAATCTTGCAAATTATACCATGTGGATGGACTCCTGGATAGCTCCAACTAGATCTTCTAATTTTCAGGTGCCTGTGTTGTTCCTGGTATCATTAGGTTTTGCAATTAACATATACCTGGGCACTCAGGGCTCTCAGACAACTCTAGACTGATCAACAAAAATTAGTTATGTGTGTAAATTAGAATAAAGGTGTGACTGTCCAATATTACTCCACAGTAGAGACAAATCTGAAAATACTGGAGTGTTACTAATCCAGGATACCCAGAGCATTTTTATTTCCTTCTCGCTTGCAGTTTTCAACTTGATAAACCATTGGAAAAAACCTGTAAGATGTTTTCTTTTGGATAGGTCTGTTGCCCTAAATGGAAACATTTCCGCATTCTGACCAAATCGGAAAAAACACCACTTAAACTTTGAATCTCATTGCTGTCAGTGCAGCAGCATTACTTCACACGAGCAGCTGGTCTGGCTGCTCGATCCCTTTGTGGATGTGTTCCCTCCAGGCACCGCATCCCCCCGAGTGCAGATCCCCGCGTGGGGCTGCTCCGGCAGCAGCGGGTGGGAGCTGCAGTCTGAGCACAGCAACGGGAACCGAGCGCCTGGGTCCCAGGGGGAGCTGCTTCATGGAGGCAAAGCAAGGTAACAAATCCACCAGGAAAGGCTGGGTTGGAAAAAAAAACCATTTTTTTCTATTGGAAAATACCAAAAAGAAATATGTGGCCATTTCTGAACTGAAATTTCTTAACCTCTTTTCTAGGGGAGAAAAAGGAACTTATTGAAAAAACCTATTTGATTTAAGAGAAAAACAAATGTTGATGTATCATCAATAAGCACAGAAGGAACATCTCTCTTTGAGGTGGCCTTTCTAAAGTAGCTACGTTCCTTCTTATTAAAGAGTAAGGCAAAATAAACTCTAACTTTTGATGAGTCATTGTAGTAATGTGGAGAAATGTTGCTTTGATTTAAACAGATTGCACCTGAGTTCTGTGCTGCTAATTCACAGGTGACAAAATAAAGGTACTGCACACAGCTGCCTGTGTTCATCAGAAAATCTGAGACTCTCTGCTGAAAATGCCAGCACAAAATCTGAAGTTGAAATGTTGCTAGAAGAGTAGCACTAGCTTCAGAAAGGTGTGAAAGATATTCATAGTAATGCTAAAATTACCGTATCATAAACTACTGTATCATTCTGTTTCAAAGCAGAATGTTGTGCCATGCTGGTGTAAACTGGATCACATTTGTAGTCTGAAATCTGATCTAGAATTTCATGTCACTGTTATTCAGGTACAGAACAAAGATTTAAGTAACATCTTAGTAAGTCTCGATCTTTATAATGATGTTTTTATCAAGCAAGCCTTGCCTCGCTTAGAGAATGCAATGCACAAGCTTTTAAAAATCATTATTTATTCAGCTTTATCTGAGAAAAAAAAATATAATCAGCAAGAAATCTTCAAGGACACAGATTGCATGTAGTGAGAGGAGACAAATAGTAAAATGAAGTAAAAAATCCAGTGGTTTATCTCCTCTATGTGTAAGTAGATGCTTAATTCTATTTTAAATTGCTTTATATTGCAGAACAGAAAATCTTATCAGCTCTGTGACACAGAGTCCTTATATAATACACAAGGTAGACATTTCAAAAAGTTTACCTTATTTTTAAAAGTAATTTGAATATCAGTAAGTATCTCGTAGCAAGTTTGTGAATATTCAGGCATACCTGAATTTAACAAAACTTTTACAACATAGATGTTGTTTTGCTTTCAGTGTAATTTAATAGGTCTTTTGGGATCTGCCGTGTTTGAACATCTGGGAAACATCACATGTTGTCTGTTGATCAATGAGGCAACAGGAAAGGCATGATGTGACACAGATGTTAAATATGGCAATACTCCATAGACCAACTGGATTGCAAATGGGAATGATCAGACTTTGAAAAATCTGATTAAGATTCATTGACTGGATAAAATTCAGCTGGGGTTTTTTTTTCCCCTTAATTTTCCTAACTGTTCTTATAACAGTATTACAGTGGATATTATTGTGGTCAATGAATTATTGCAAACTGGCTTATTTGGAGGAACAAAATGATGTAACTGAAGACAAGGACTTTTACTATCAAATACTTTGCAAGAAGATGAATCCAGCTTGCCAGATCCCTGCTGTCTCATCATGAAGATTAATGTCTACTACTGGATAACTCTGCCACTTCTCGTAAAACAAAGAATATATAAAGCAAATTTATTGCATTAGTTTTAGCCTCAGTTAATTGACTTACTGCCACTATCGTAAGAAACCTTTTTCTCTCTCATATGCAAAAGAGAAGTAGTGTATATGAATTCCTTTAACTGTTACCCAGGAATGCCACCTCCTGGCTACGTACAGAAACGCCCTTTGAGAGGGAGAGGGGAAAAAAAGCAGCTTTCATTCCGTAGTTTCCAGAAAACCATTTCAATTAAATATATGTTAAAAATGTGTGAAACACAGACATGCCTCCTGTCAGACTTCCTATCTTGCTCGTTGAAATGTAAAGGTACTCAGATATTTACTTTTCTAAAGAAATTGTGTGGTTTAAAATAATAAACACACCTGACACTGACTTTCTGTAGAAACAACCTTAAAGCTGTTGTATTTAAAGGTACCAGCTGAATCAATATCATGAATGAGAATCTGGCCTTACTGAAGCTGACAGGACTCTTGCCACTGACTTCAGCAGGGCCTAAACTTTCAGCCTGTATTTTTTGAAAGTTGCTCTTATGAACTGGGTTTAAATGATCAGAAGTTTTAAAGGAAACCAGACATATCTTCTGCAAGCCAGTGGGCACAGGATTATAAAGGGGAAACTGATTGTGCAAAACAGTGATGGTAAAGGTTTTCAGAGTCAGAGATCTCTCATTCCCTATAAACAGACCAGATTAGCTGTTGCTTTTAATCCTTGAACTTGTCCAGAAATAGACTTAGAGTTGTTTGGTGTTGCTAGTACAGGAATATGTTCCTCGAATCAATCATATTATCATGCTGCAATGGACTCCCAAATCAAAGCCGAATTCCACTCTGGCTGCTAGGATGATATACAGACAGCAGGGTAAACAAGCCAGGGAATTTCTCTCATCTGGAAAGCAAATAAGAAGCATTTCTCGGGTGCATGAAGAAGACTATTTGGGCAGACAGCAAATGAAAGCCTCTGCAATTACAGATTACTTTAACTCTACTGCATTTAGCTTCTGCCTTATTTTTTTTACCTAAATATTACAGCTGTGTGATCTCCTTCAGACTTAAATTCTCAAGTTCATAGGTAAAAATAATTTCAGTGAGCTCAATCCTACACTTAGATAATTCAGAGGGAAATGGGTTCTTTTTGCCCATCAGTTTCTGAACTGTGTCAAGCATAAAACAGCAGAAATGGTAATGGGAGCTGACAAATCACTTACCCTTAATGAGGACACTGGACTGCTTTTAATTTGCCAAATCTGTGATTCTAGTATTTTTTATGTTGTCAGATAGGCAGTAATTTCAATGATTCAGTGGAACAGCATCTATTGGAAGAGATTAAAAAATAGTGAATGCTATTGTATCTTAATAATGGATATCTGACATGTTTGATAAACACTTTCCTTACAATTAAAAACTCTATCTAAATACAGAAGACACAGGAGAGAACTTATGAATTTTATCATTTTTCCTTTTAAAAGCTATATTAGTTTTAATGAGTTTTGATAGGCTGCAGATGTGTGGTTCTTCTACAAAAAATAAAAATAGCATGAAGCTTTATCAATTTTCTTTTCTTACTCCCTTCTTTGGAGGAAGAAAATAAAAGACAGAGATTAAATTGAGATTAAGCTGTATCTCTGCTGTTCCTACAGTGCCATACTTGCTTGTCTTTCTTGAGGTGTCATCTTGAAACTATGACCCAGGCACTGGTACATGGAATGCAGGTACCCACTTACTCAATCCATCTATACAAATGTCCACAGCGTTTGTTATTTCTCTCAACTGCCTTCTGAGAAAGCTGTAAGAAGCCATTTATAATTTTGACATGTATACTAAATTTTGACAAATATAATAAGTAATGGAAAGCACATTTGTGAATCCTGCTTTTTTTTTTCTTTCTTTCAACTTTGACTTAAAACATTACAGGGTTTCTAAGATTCTTAATGTACTATGCTTTTTCTTTAATGAGGTCGATTATGATCAGGGTGCCAAAGAAATGATAGCGTGTGTTGAGTGACTTTGGGGGGTTTTTTAAGAGGAAGGCAGGATTGAGGAGACAAGGGCTCAAGGGAAAAAGAGAAAAACGTTCCAACATGAAACTGTTCCAACAATTTGCTCTAATATTAGTGATACTATCTTCTATCTGTAGATGGCAGTGATCTCCCACTGCCTGCTTCAGGAGGAAAGGGGGAATGGTTGTGGTGATGAAACCCTAAAATTAAAAACCACTGTGCAAAACAGATGTGGGGAAGAGAAGTCATAAGGTATGGGAAAGTATATGCCTTATTGTATTTCATTCATGTGAAGAGAAGATGTGTCATGCCATTTAGAATTTATAAAGTTCTGTACCAAAGGATTTTGATGACAAATGCCAGAATACTGTGTTTTGAAATTTATCCTATGATTAAAACCCTTTGTTGGCTTTCTAGACTTCTTGTACGCACCTTAGACACATTTCATTATTTTAAACATGTTTATTCAAATAATACCTGCTGTTTTCCTTCCAAACCCCTCTGGGTACTTAGCTACCTCCTTCATCAGTTGTTCAGCAGGTCTATTACCCATTTAATTTTTAGCTGTTTTTCTCTTGACACTTGCATTAGTTTTCACTTTCATTCAAATAAAATGCAGTAAACAGTGTGTAAGTCTATCTGGGTATACTTCAATGAAGGGTATGTTGTGAAGCTCACTGAAAGCAGAGTTCTTATTAATTTCAGTAGGATTATGATCTTGCCTGCCAAAATCTACCTTGCTTGGTGACTGGCAGACAGAATCTTCAAAATACAACAGAAAGTCACTATTTTCAGTTGTGGATTGTTTTTATCTTAATGGTTCTACCTGAAGAATTTCAAAATATAATACTTTTCATGAAGATCAGACTATAAAAACTACATTTTTGAAGTTCTATTTCAAATGTCACATGGGCTTCTAGCATCAAGTTTTAAATGGAATCTAGACACACAAATGCAGATGAGGTGCCTAATAGGATTTCCAACACCATCTAAATAGCATTTTAAAATTTGCTTCTTTAGTTTATAAATATCAAGGAGATCCTGGGTATTGTGGAGATGAAGATGCCTACAATGCATGTATATGCAAAGTGGACACAGGAAAATACCTAAGCGAGTTATTTCTTAAGAGCCATTGTTTTTAGTAGAAAGTGAATCACTGCAAAGAGAAAATAAACCCCAAACTATTCATCTGCTTCTAAGGCAGCCCAGCCTAGTGTAAATGGTTCGAGCGTTAGATACCTTAGAGTGAGTTTGAGACATTCCTCAGCAAATCATGAGCAACTATCAGTTTCAGGTCCTTCTATTTAACGTTAAGCCATTTCATTCCTTGCTGCTGAAAGAGGTTTTGCAATATCAGCACACCTAATCTGCACCACTGTTGTTTCACCACAGTCGAGCAGAGGCTTGTCATTAGTACGACCAGTGGCAATTTTGACCTCTAGTGCAGAACGCCAGCATAAATTACTGTGCATTGCCTAAATCCTTTTTGGAAAGCTTAGCTGGGAGTTTTGTCCTTCTGCACAGGAATGTATCACATCCAACATGTTCTGGAGCAAAAAGGACACACACTCTTCATCCCAACAGCAAGCTTTCCACACATTCCAGTTGTAAGATAAAACTATCTACCTGGCATCATTGTATTTACAGCTTTCTATACATAAATCCTACATTTTCTCCTCTGAGTTTTGTCACCTCTTTCTTGCCATGCCAAATGGCTTTTCCTCTTCTTTACTGACCACACTCTTCAGTTCTTTGAAAAGCAGCAGCAGTTTCTCTAACTGATCTATCATATTGCTTAACCTGCAGTTCTAAAACTGATTTTGGTTTTTTTAGTGAGTGAATGGTTAATCTTTATATTCCATTGTCAGAAAAAGTAATCCATTAATGTGTTCCCAGTATGCAGTTTCATAATATGCACTCTCAAAAAAAAAAAAAAAAAAAAAAAAAAAAAAAAAAAGGGAAAGGGCAGCTAAGGAATTGTGTATGGCCTTATTGCCTATTATTTACAGATCCACACATGTCTATATCCAGACTTGCCTTTTCCCTCACACCACTGGCAGGGCACAGTGCAGAAAATTAATTTTCTTAACCTGCTTATATTGTTCTCCCTCCAAAAAAGACTCTTGTGAGATATTAAATAAAACCTAGGTTTAATATCTCCACTCATGCTCTAAATGCACACAGTAAGATCCCTTCTTTGGGAGTTACTTTTGGTCACTTCACAAAAATGTCAACATTGGAATTTTGCAAAAAACTCATTTAGTAAGCTGTTGGCTCAGTTTGTTTTATATATGTTTCCAAGATTATTTGCAGCTTGAACTCGAAGTGTGCAGGACTCTGTGTAACTCTCCCATAGCTTCCAGTGACACTGCCTGACTCGCAGTGTTTCTGTCTGTCCTTCCTCCCTTCTGCTTCTTCCCATTCTCATTCTTTTGCTCCCTCTCTTCATCTTTCTAATTCATTCCACATGCCCTTGAATATGTACCATGCAAGCTGCTGTTTTGCATTCAACATTTGTTTATCCTGGGACTTATCACAGTATCTGAGAATCTCATAACTTTCACAGATTTTTATCCTCTTGAAGCCTTTGTGAAACAAGGAAGTGTGTGTCAATTTACAGGTGGGGAGTGGTCACCATGTAGATTAAGTGAGGTGCTCAGAGCCCTGCTTAGGCCGTGGGAGCTCTATTCAAGTATTTCTTGGCTCCTGATCTGCTGTATAGATTGAACATTCCTGTCGAACTACATCTCCTGCAGTGCACCACAGTCTCTTTTCAAAGTGAGGACAGGCCATCACTCCAGCATTTTTGGCTTCTGGGAGATATGAATTGGCGGGGGAGGCTCTTCTTACATTAGAACAGGGACATGAGACACAAATTCAGAAATTTCAGAAAACCCCATTGTGACTTTTCAAAATCAAAATTAATGGATGGGTAGAAAAGAGAATGTGTGTGGGAATGGGTTCAAGTCTCTGACCTACATTTCCATTCCCCCAAAAGAAATCAAGGCATCCTAAAAAAAAAAAAAAGAAAGAAAAAAAATTCAAGCAAAGCAGATACTTTACTCATAAACAGTTAATGATCAAAAAATGTTGGCTTCTGAAGAAAATTCTGTAATGGCCCTAGTTGTATCATTGACTGGAAGAAAAAGCACATAACTAAGGTGTCATTAGAGTTATCTTTTCCTTCTCATTTCAGAATATCTGCTGTAGATGTAGCCAGCATGCTTTTTTGCAATAAAATTCACCTACCTGTACATCCACAGAGTAAGTCTCCTAATGCTGGTTCTAAATTAATTTTTTTTTGAGTTGTCAAAACATAGGACTGTGTATCCATGTTTTACGACTCAAAGGGGAAGCTTCCAAAGCAGTGAGAGGAAGGCTCACATAAGGACTGAGGCTGGCAACATGTGAAATTTGGGTGCCAGGTTATTAAGTATTCTGATTTAGCCACGATGTGAAACTCCACAGTGAGCTCCACAAATAGCTTTGCTGATACTGAGGTAGTGGCCTCTGAGGCTTTCATGTGACTGGGCTGCCAATGGGTTGTCTGGTCCACCGGGGTGCCACTTTCCTTTGATTTATCTTTGAGTCTGAGGAATTTTTTTTTTTTCTGTAGTAAGAAAATCCTATTTCAAATTCATTATTAGAGCTGGCCCCAGTGGATAAATCCTAGTAACTAGATATTTATTTTCCATGGATATTTGTACTGACTTTAAAACAAGCCTCATGCAGATAGATGTGTGGTTTTCCTTATTAATTAAGGAAGACGGGGAAGGGAAGAAAAAGGGGAATATATAGTAGCTCACTTACCTGAGAAAAGCTGTGCAACTGGGTGTGATCTGTTGTATAAGGCAGAAAATATGCATCTAATCAATTGCACTCTCTTGGAACCTTAAAAAAATTTGTTTATAGCTAACGTTATCATACAAACTTGGTGATAAAATAAACATTCTGATTACTTCTGCACTTTTCTGCAGATCAAATACAGTCACCATAAATTAAGTTTAAAAAAAAAAGAGAAAGAACAGAAAAGTAACAAATTTAATGTTTGTGTAAAATTACACTGGTAGTGAGCCCATATCTCCTATTCTCAGGATTCAAACTGCTTTGCCTACTGAAAATGTCTCAAAACTGACATGCAGAAAGATTCTGCATTCTGCTGCAAGCATAACTTCCTCTGAACTGTGTAAAAATAAGGCAAGATACAATGTCAACACTAAGAAGAAAAGGTTAAGTTGCAGTCCTTGTAAATTTGATGGGTATTGCATAAGAAAGCCTTTTTTCAGTAAATCAGTTTAGTGCTTTTTTCTGTTCTGTATTAAAAGCATTGCAATAAAATCAAAAGTTTCTAGATCTATCACAGGACTGTGAAAGTAGCATTTCTACAGGCTACAAAAGATATTTTAAATCTTATCAGAAAACTCATCAAGGGACTTAATCTGTCTGCTGAAATGTTGCAGAAATTTGCCCTATTGCCTCTATGCCCAACTACCTGAAGTTGCCCACAAAACTAGAGATGTATTTTAGTCTCTGCTCAATGTTTCACGCAAGAGAGACAGTAAGGAGAGGACTCTCATCTCCATCCTCACAGCAATTACAGCTGCTGACTGCACAGTCAGATGCTGTGCAAGGAGCTCAGTCCAGCTAGTTTCAGGAAGTGTGTTTCATGCTAAGCACTACAAAAATAAACAGTATTAACTGTTCATACTCTGAATGTAACACAAAGGCTCTTGCACCTTACTGGATTTTCCTCCAAAACTACCCCAAAAATTACCTTTTGCACAAAGGAAGTCAGCAATGCCGTCGGTGTGCAAAGGCTGGGAGTCTCCCACACTGAGCTAGGCTTGAGATGATGCCAGTTACTTCCATGATGGGGCTTTTCCTTATATTTTTACTCTCTGAGCAGTCCTCTTTCTCAGCATTTTTGTTAATCTATATTTTGCTTCATATTTTCAGACACATAAATACATGGAAGCATTTTACAGGAGTTCCAAAGCTTCCTGAGAAGTGACTGACCTTTCTAACTCTTGGAGTATGTGCAGTTAATTGAAAAGTTCTCCTCTCGATATATTTTCTCTAAACAATGGAAAAAATATCTATGTTAAACAGAACCCCATCCAGGTATGTGTGTAAACTTGAGAGAAGAATGCAAGGGAGTTATTTATAACAGGATGAAAATATTAAGTATTATTTATTTAGTGCCAGCTATATTCTTGGTTGTTATCTGTTCTTACAAGCAGCACTCTGTTCATATATGGAAGAAGCAATTTGAAGCCACAGCATCTGAGCTACAGTAATTTTGATATAATGGCAATGAAAAGATGCCAGCAAAGTACCTTTTATGTGTGTGTTAAACTTAGCTTTGGTTGACAGTGTGCCCACTGCAAAACATACACAATACCTATAGGAATGTTAAACAGAGTTTTCTCCAAAGAAGATTTTATTCACTTCTGTTGTAACTTAGTTATTAATTTAGTGTATACTTTAATCTATCAATTCCTTATCTATAAAAGGGATGCATCAGGACTTCTGTGAGTCTTGTCCAGGCACATTTCAGGAGCTATCCTGCTACGGGTGTTGCTCCACCCCTGCTACTCCACAGCCCTAGTCAAGACTGGGGGCTCAAACTGCAACTGTTATATCCAATATATTATGAAACATTAATTTCATTATGGTAGCTGCAGGCATTAAGACTTTAAACAAGGAATAAAAAAATACTTCAGTTTGACATATAAAGAATATGAAGGAAAGAGTTCTGGAAATGCTTTAAAATACCTTAGTAATATTTTCTGAACCTCTAGACACATTTACTATGATCACATCTCTCTTTAAGTCTTGTAAGCTAACACCATCTTATTAACTTTTAATATATGAAAAATATGCACTATAGGAAATGTAATGTTACTAATGAGGTAAAGATCTCCCCCCTCACTGTTATTTCCTGTCCATCTCCGTGGTAAGTAACCATGTATCTTTGTATATGGACGTGTACAAGATAAGTGAAATAGCTACTTACCCATCTCCAGTCCCAGTGGACCTTGATTAGCCAGTAAAAAGGCAGAGGCCACATCAAACCAACACTCTACAGAGCAAACCCAAAGAAGTGCATTAAGATTCTGCCCCTGTAATGCCAGCTAGTGAGATTTTAACACATGGGGAATACTGAATAGGATCTTCTAAAGCTAAAAGATCTTGCAATCACATTTTGTCCCACCAACTAGTAGTTCCCAGTAAGATAAATACAAAGAAATCTGCAGTTATAACATAGAGAAATACTCCCAGAAAATATCTCAGACTTTTAAATCACAGTAATATTCCCCTTGTTAAAAAAGCAGATGAAATGTATTTGCTCGTTAAACATCGCATTCATAAAAGAAAACTTTTCTTTGCTGAGGATTGCACAGAGCTTTCAAGCACTTTTCTGCAAGCCAAATACAGACATAAATTTTTTTTCTGATATAAAACGCAACCCTTCTGCAACCTAATCAAAAGTTAGACTGCCGGATTCCAAATGCTACTAAAAAAAAAAGGTCACATTAAATTTCTAAGGGTCATTATTAAAAACATGTGGAATGTTCCCTCCAGTACCTTTGGAATTTAATTGCACACTGTCTGGACACTCAGAGTATTCCTCATAGGCAAGGAACAAAACATACTGATGTTGGAGGCCACACTGAAAGCACACCCTCGCTTCCCCCTGCCCATCCTCTTGTCCCTGGCCCTCCCTACCACTCTGGCCAAACCCTAAAGACAGTCAGCACAAGAAATAGCAAGATCATGAAGGAGTGCTTGAAAGCACTGTTAAAAACAGATTTTCTCTAGAGTAAGAAGAAAAACTCAAGAAAAACCGGCTTAAGTGACTGGTCCAAATTTAAACAAAACCCATCCAAAGCAGCAAACCAGGCAGAGCAAACCAGGCTCTGAATTAAAGCCAACTCATGTGAATTTCAGGTCAACCAATGGCTAATAGCAGCTCCACAGGGATTAGAAGCGCTGCCTGCTACTAAACTGAGCAATCCTAAATGTAAACTCACTCATCCATTGAAGTCATGTTGAACATCTACTGGAGCATGACTTAAATCAATACATAGAATTCCAGATAAACTGGTGAAAATTTGTTCAGCAAATGTATCCAGCAGAATATGATTTAAAGGGGTTACTCAAATCTCCCTGATACCTCCTACTGTTTCAACTTTTCTGGAAAAGCTGATTCAGTGCAAAACCTGTACTACTTCCACGAGCTTTAGATTTCCTGACCTCCAGCGAGTGGGAGGCTTATTGCAGTTTCCCTGGATGTCTAAAACCACATCTCTTTTTGGAATGGCACATTGAGCATTTTGTCACTATGTGAAGTGCAGTGCTATGTGTGCTGAAATTTAGTTTCCATAAATTAAATAATATCTGGTAAGTGCCAAGAATCAAGGGATCTCTATCCATGCAATGTTAGAGCATCATTGCTCTTATTTACTGATACTTAGTTTCCTAAGATTAGCCTGTTGGAACTATCTAGATGGATATGGGGTTTATTTATAAGCTCTAGTATATCTTCTCATAATTTATTTAAAAATCATTCCAATAATTTTTTTTATAAATCAATTCGTTTCTACTGATTTCCTTCCAATTTACAGTGAAATACCTTCTGCCTGTTGTTATGCTGCTTATTTAAGTTGGGTAAATGTCCTTTAAATCTAGCTCTTATACTGTAGGATGATGCCCTGAAATAATTTTTCAATAACAATTTTATTTTAAAATTCCCTTGAAAAGTTTAGTAAAAGGACGATGAGAAATCAATTAGGGCCATGTTGATAAATTAGGAATTATTATTATCTTAGCTTCGCTTTGAAACAAACAGAAAGAATATGCAACCAAACAGATGAAAATGCTATTCATAAGGAAAACAATTTTAAAAAGCTAGAACTAGAACCAATGTACAGACTTTCTGTGAAATCATATTTCTGAGCTTAAGGAAACTCACTTGGATCTGGGTCACTGGGTTAGAAAGAACTGTGTTGGCAAAAGAAAGATTATTTTATTTCTAATTTAGTATGCTGGACAATTAGTGGAACTTGATTTCGACAAAATGTTTCTGATACTATACAGCATGGAGTTATGCACACTGCAGCTAAAAACAAAGTAATCCTTAACAAATAAAGGGGGAGAAATGTAAATCCATCCTCTATGCCCTACTTCTTCTGCCTATGTACCACACAGTGGGAATTCTGCAACGACATAACATACAAAATGTATATATCTAGGCTCTGCAAGAGCACTACACAGAAACAATAAATTTAAAAAGTACAAATCAAACTTGCTTTTAATCTCCCTTTATGTTTTTTATTTAAAAAAAAGGAAAATTTGAAGACTTCAAAAATTTATGAAATGACATCTCAGAGAAAATGCAGCTTACTATAAAAGACTCAGTTAAACTTTAAAATATATAGCTAAAAGTCCTGAAATATTTTATGGCTTACCACCTAACATAAAAGAACAACATAGAAAAGCAGCAGCAAACACACTCTGCTGCCTTAACAACCAAACCTGTTCATGTAAAATAAACCCATGCCATGAAAGCTACACTGGATTAATAGATGTGAAAATCAACAAGTTCCCTCTTGTAGGCAAGAATCCCTTGTAGCTCCATGCTAAAATCCATGGCAAGGAAATGAATACTGCCATAAGAAACTTCAAATGGCATAACAGTAGCATTGCATGGACATTTGAAATAGGCTGGAATGGAAATTTATTCCCAATGAGTAACACTGGGTATTCCTCCAGCATGGAAGGCTTTGACTTTGATTACCTTGTATTTGGATTATGCTTTACCTTGCAAGACTCTAAGATCTCACAGTGAATGATTACAAGCACTCATAAGTGTTAAGGATGATGTGATATTTAATTCATTGTGTAGTTGGGGAATATGATCCATATTTGACCAGTGAAGGGATTGAGATACAGACTGGTTAAAGGGTTTGACCTAGAAAATTCTTCAAAAATGGGTACTGAACATCTCTCTCAGGTTCCACAGCTGTGCCTTGGCCAAATGCTTTGCCCCTACCTGGTGTTCAGACCACACCTCACTGACAGGGTGTCACAGTACTCTTTTGTCCAGAGTTTCACCCTAAATACATGGGAAATTACAGGTAAAATTCTCACTTTTTGAGTCCACAGAGACAATTTTGTAAGGCATTTTGCCTCAAAATTCCTTTCACTGACATTTAAACTTTTTTTATCTTTTCCCTAGAGCGGAAGACAATCCCACTTCAGTATAAATTGCTACACAGGAGAAAAGCAATAATTTCTCTTTCCCTCTGTATGAAATCACCTCTGCTTGGTTATTCAGATACAACTGCTATATACTTACAGGCCTAAATAAAACTACTGACATATTTCAAACAAACTGGTAAAATTATTTTAATGTTGCTTGTATAGACACGAAAATCAGATGCACAGGTAGTTCTGCTCACTACAGGTGAAAGGCTGCAGATGGGTGTATATTTTAAAGCACTCTGAGATTGTTGAAAAAAACTTACAAAGATTTCAGCTGTCACTAAATCAAACCTGTGCCCAACAGGGTGAAACTGAAGGTATCCAACTTCCACAAAGCTGCAGGGACACTTAATCACTAATGAATGATCTGGCCCACCTCGGGCAGCTGGGAATTTTGTAGTATCCCCCACCAGGGCCAGCATTTTATGTGATTTCTCTTTTCTTTGGTAAGTTCCCCAAAACCATACATATTTTGATATAAACCCTTCTGCGTCATCTGACTTCTGAATCAGCCCCTCAAAGAACACTGCATTGGCAGTAGGTACTGTGCACAGAATAATCTTTGTTCTCTGCCATATGCCCCATGTGGTATTTTCAAAAATGACTGATTGCTGCATGATTGTTCTGTTTTCCCCCGTAGCTCTTGGGCTATATATCTTCAGGTGTGTTAAGGTACCATGGTACGATGCCAGACTAAAATTTGCCTTAAACAAACTCCCAATAGCTCTGATATCACTTTTAATTTATATTATAATTTCTAAATTCTAGTTGTTCCCTTGTGACATTTTTTCTTTCCCACAAGCGCATCTGGAGCTGAGAAGCAGTTCTGTGCAGGAAGCAACCATGTGTATTAAAGGACACCCTTCTGTGGGACTTGTGTGTCAGTGCAATCTGACCTCTTTCACCAGAGTGGCCAGTTGAGTCCCACAGGTTCTGGGCAGTTCTTACTGTTTTACCTAAAGCAAAAAATTCCTGGGAGTGTCCACAAATCTGAACCGGCATCTGTTCTTTTCCTGTTGTTTCTTCTTTGAAAATATAAACAGAATGTTAATTACCTTGCCCTGATTTTATCCTGCTGCTCAGTTTGTTTCCTTTTAACTTCTGAATCTATTACCACCTGCCAATTTGTCTAATCCTCTATTCTGGCAGATGCAAGGTTTTAGCTGAGATTCCTGCAATGATCCTGAAGGAAAATGAGCCATATTCCACTAGGTCAACAAGACTCAGAAAGACAAATCTGTTACAAACATTACTTCATCATTTGCAAAAATTGGAATCTACACACAGAAACTTATTTCATAATTTTGTTCATGGATGCATTCTGAGGAGCTTGACGATCGCTCACATGAAAGAAAGTAAGTCACAAGATTTGTGCCTCCAATATTTTCAGTGTCCTATTCATCATGTTTTGTTCTTAAATGAATAATAAAACAAAACTTTAAATAATTTGGAGATTCTTCCCTAGTTCTCAGCACACACAGAAGAAAGCTGAATCAGCGTTTTCACACGTGCTTAACTCCATAATTATGTGCTGTGCTAAATTAGAGAGCTGTGCTCAGGTTTCATATTACAAGGATTACTTTAATTCTATACAGGAAAAAAAAAAGAATATTTTACACTATATTTTAATAAATAATTAATATTAACCTGCATCTATTAAATAAAGGTTCAAACTTGCACAGTGCCGTAAGCTCCCACTGGATGGTGTTTATCGACTTGCAAAATCAGGACCTGGTACAATGGTATTTGGAGAGCACTTCTGTTTCATACTGTGCCAGTTCAATATTGCTAACTACAGGTGTTTAAAAAGCATAAAGTGGTCCATCAAATATCAAAAGATTAGCTTTATGCTTGCCAGATCTTTAAAAAATAAATAAATAAATTTGGGTCTCCGCTTATTTGCCTTCTGGTTTTTGATACTCCGGGGTTCAGCTGGCTCATGTTTTCATGTTTTATCTCTAACCATAAAGGCGAGAACTCTTTTTTGATGGAAGCTCAAGTTTGCATCTACTCACTAGCCTGCAGGAGCAGACTTTAAGAAAACATCAAATATCATTTATGCTCATGGGAAAATTGTGAAAATGGGCTATGCTAGTTGATAACTTACTAATTTACAAATTTTAGTAATAGACATTGGTGCTTTGAACTACTGATGTGAATTAGCCAGGTTCTACAACTTACTTAATAGTCTATGTTCCTTGTGGCATTGAAATTACTGTGGCTTAGAAACCTACTCTACAAGTGAACACAGCGCTGCTTGCCATGTGAATCTGGAACAGATTTACTCGTAGAGCAGTGGGGGTTTTACATTTTATGCTGGAATAGAAACAGCATTTTAAGACTAGATTGAGTATCTTTAGACTAGTTACTCCAATGGTTCCAATAATGAAACTGCTGTTTTCACCTCCTTTTATAATTCTTTGCCTTCAACAAGAAGCTCCACAAGGTGCAATTTCATGCCATGGATTTTCATTGTTTGCTATTTGATGGATGAGACATAGTCAGAGGTGTTTTGTGAGGCATTTTTAAGAAGGAACTGTAAACCCCTGAATATCTATATCTTTTGGTCGGTCTTAAATACAGGAGCTATTGAAACAAGTGACGTGGCATAGATTTGTTGGAGAAATGAATAACTGACTAGACAAGAACTAATAAACACTTGGGCTGTATTGCTGATGTATCACAACACTGTTCCAGTAATGAACTTCTCCAAAGAATTAAGAGTTCAATTTGAAGGCTCGTTCCCCTGTAATTTTTGCACCTGGCCAGATTAATTGCCTCAAGAACTGAAAAAATATAAAGACCTAAAAATTTTGGACCCATTTTTTACCCTGCATACTGTGAGAACAGTAACTGAGTTCTTTTCTTTCATAAACTGATTTAGGGCTTTAATTGGCTGTTGGGTGATGTAGAAAATAAAAAACTCATTCTATACCTCATACCTTACAACCTATGAATCCATCAGTTCAAATGAGACTGCCGTGGCCATCACAAAGCAAAATTAGCTGAGAACAAAGGGGAAAAGCTTTTTCTCATTATCTTTTAAAAATCTCTTGTGTTGCTAAGTAGGTATAGTAAGCAGAGAAGGACTACACATAAACCCACCTAATTTAAACGTGGTGCTTTTATAAATTGAACTAACAGTAACTCAAATTATGAGTTAATTAAACGTCTAGATATTCTCTTTACTGTTGCATTCATTATTACTCAATTTTAGGATTAACAAACTGCCATGCTTAAAATTACACTTGAGGTACCAAATCACTATTTATGTACCTCATACTGTGACAGTGCTTTGTGAAGCAGTCTCAGTATGTATTCCTCTATTGATAGGTGTAGCATATTTTTTCTAATGGTCTGTAATTACTATTAACAGGTGAATAAGCAGATAACTATTCACCCTCCTAACAACGTGCAAATATTTAATATTTTAAATATTAAGTGTTCTATGTATCAGTGACTGAAAACCCTGGTACGTTCAGTTCATGCAGAATTATTTCACTGAGGAATGAATAACCTTGTCTTTAGCTCACCTAATTGCCTCTGCTGGACTCCCTGGCTTTGCAGCCAGGCATCTTTAGCAAAATGTGCCACCGTCCATCACTGAAATCACATTTGAATTTCTGTTAATATTCAGCATATTTTGTTGCTTATTTCATATTATCCATGCTAACATGATTATTAGTAATTTTATATGGGTATTGTATTAGTAAGGTTTATGTTTCCTTACACTATTATAAAATCTACATTTGTTCTTCATAAGAAAGTAGGACACTTATAGAGCACTTACGTTTGCATGAAGTCAGCAGTAGTTTGGAATGGGCAGGTTTGAGCTCTTGCTTTAGTAAACGTTAATTACACAGGTATTTCCTGCACAAGGAATTACTCTCAGAAATACAGAGCTGTGTTTTGCGAGTCAGTATTTTTAAGAATTTGTTTTTTGTTTTCTTAACCAAAAAGGATTTTTTTCCCCTCAAAGTTTATTTATTGCTTTGGTTTTTTATCCCCTGAAGTACATTCCCAAGATTTTGATTTTCAGTCTGGAGTCCTACTGGGCTTAGAATTTCACTGAATATTTGAGAAGTGTCCTGGCCAAGGAAGGCTTTCAGAACTAAACACTTTTAAGCACAGAAGTATTTTTAGTTGCAAATATTAAAAAAATGCACTCGCAGCTGTTCACACAGCAGTGATTGGAGTGGTTGGAGTACTGAAGAATGCTGATACCTTGATATGTTTTATGAGTGTAATGTAGCTGTGCTTCAGGCAGAAATTCTTCAGAAGAATGAGGAAAAAGAACATGAAGTGGAACTGTTTAAATTTTACAAAAAGGAGTTCCTTTTTTTTTTTAAAGGGACAGAAATAATACTGGAGTTCATATACATATATACTGCAATGGAAATATATTTTCATTTGGGTACACTGTGCAATTCTGCTTTTATTAAAATTATCTCGAGTAAATGCCATAACATGAGAATTACATAGTATACTGGTTTAGAATTGATTTTGTTTCTTTTCTTTCATACTGCTCATTATTATCAAGCTGTCAATTGTGCACATTGAAAAAAATGAGTTTAAGAATACAGGCAAAACTAGATTTTCCAGGGGGCTTAGAGAATGTAATCTGCATGTGTACTTCCCCAATGCCCTCTTCCACTTTTACTTTGACCCATCTGAAAGGAGAACCTGCATTTCAGCATAAATGTGTTCTACCAAAACCCACCCAACCCCAAGAGCAACCTCACTGCGCATCTGATCAGTGTCCCACCAAGCCCAGCAGCCCTTCTCCTAGAAAAAGCCAGTATTGACTACAGGGTTTTGAAGCCAAGCAATTGATTTCAGTCTGCAAAGACCTCCTGAACCCAAGCTGGAAGTTTCTATGCAGTCTTAGAAAAGCTGGTCTCAGACTTTAAAGATTTAAGATATAGCAGTTGGTTCAGAGAAATTTGTTAACATTTGGGTACTTTACACAAATAAAAGTATCAAGTTTAATTTATTTTTACTTTTTCGTTTGATTTCTGCAATACCTGCCTGGAAGAAATCATGACTCACACAACTGAGCACTGATACTAATTAATAACTTCCAATGCAGAATACATCAAACACTGCAGTTAAAGAAAATCTTCTGGTTTATTTGCTTTTATTTAAGGAAGAGAACACATAAAATAACTGAACCCTGTAAATAAAATAAAATTATAAATTAAGATAAAATACCACCCTTTTTCTTTTTCTCTATAGCCTCGTGCATTCCTTTCAAACATGAAATAACTTCTGAAGGAAGGATGGCTGTGGTGAAAATCAATATTTTTCCTCTAGCTGAGCCTACTTCAGAGAAAAGTCAGATCCTGTCTATGCCCTCTGCTTGCATCTAAAAATTTTAGGTTTCATTCCCTGTGGTAACTATCATAACTATACAGCTACTTCATACAGTATATATTGACTTTGTAAACTGTGGTTGTTCTCTGGTGCGGGGATCAGTATTCTGGACTGAGCATTCAAGTGTGGAAACAGGAAAAGTCTGACATGTTATTAGATGCGTCCTTACTCATGCTCTTTGTAAGACTTCCTACATATCCCTGGATAGAAAATCAATGGTTACGTATGAAGTATCTGTGGTTGCCTATTGGAAAGCAGCAATATGCTTCTCGAGCTTGTGGAAGAAGCTTGGCTTTCCTATTTAGCAATGAAGGACTGCAAAAGACAAAAACAAAGTTGACTAAAGAAAATAATAATCCTAAGTTTATTGCAAGAAGCACCAAAAGACAAAATGAGCAGGAAGTGAAGACTACATACAAACAGTTCCCTGCTAACTACAGCACAAAGATTTGCCTTTGAGCAGAGCAAAATCTATGCTTCTGCAAAACAAGAAAAACTTAATGAGGTAATATAACTGAGGCTTAAAGAAAAGTGACTGTAAAGAAGAGAATTAGAGAGAAGAAAGGTATTTATAAACAAGAATTATTAATAAGCCTCAGAACTATATATAAGCTAGGTACAGTGTTTGCACTATTCTAAGTTTAAAAAAATCATTAAACAATATCATTTTTTCAGCAGAACGTTAGTTAGGAACAGGGCCTCATATAATTATCAAATAAGAGATGATTTTCTGGTCCAAAGAGCTTTCTATCTAAGTGTCAATCAAAGGAGTCAGAAAAAAATATATTGCTAAGTGGTCAGTTGGGTATTTGTTTAAAGTTATTAAATCAAACTGGTCTTAGCACCTGCAAGTTATCATGTACCAGCACTGAGCTCATATATAATTGTCACAGAGTTGGCAGTTACAGCCTTGCAAGCAAGGTCTACTCCCTCACATTTCAGATGTAAAAACAAAGCAGAGTATGTGCCCTTACGAGGCTGTAGTGTCTAGCTGAGGAATCACATCCTACTAAATACGATAGGCCAGATTCTGCCCCTGGTTATGTGCCTTTGTCAACCCACTGACAACATTAACTACAAAATAATATAAAGTGACACAGGGATTAAGCATTTTTACAGCTTAGAAAGCAGTGAGCTCACCTTAGAACATCCAAGTATTCTAGGCTTAAAGTACTTACATCTTGCAGCTGCTAAATGTTCTTTCTGTAGAGGATACACATTACGTAGCATGCAGGTGGCAGTCATATCCTATCACTATTGTAAAAGCAGTTTATTAAGCATACACGGTGTGACAGGGAAATGGAAGATAGCCAGGAATTTGATCTTACCTGGTGCTCCGTGCTGCTGCTTCACGGTCTCTTGCCATGCTCAGAAGTCCTATGCTTTGTATTTGCTTCAGGCCTAGAGCGTCAAAGTGTATCAGTTCTTTTACAAAGGCACACAGCATCAGTATGACATGTGAAACTAGCCAGTTCTACAGCTCTTTACACTTCAAATGTTTTCATGATATTGAGCCTTACAACAAAAATGTCAACCCAGCCTGATCTTTAAGCCTTTCACCATTGAATCAACACATGTGTGTCACAGATATTTAACAGTAACCATAGAGACGGATGAACGAGTTTGTGGAAAATCCTGACCCAGCATGCATTTGCTCCAAAAGCTCTCCCAACCCTCTCTAAAGTTCCTGTCACATCAGTGGAGATCTTATTTCTTTGTTAGTCCTTGCTAATTTCCTGGTCATCATGCTGCTTGCTGCTGATGTAGTAAAACCACATCCATCATCGTAACCAAACCATTTAGCTGAGTCCACACAGCTTAATTGTAATCCTTCACTTTGGTGAAGTAGATAAGCAAATACCTACTGTAAGGAACAACAGACACTCTGCTGAAACCAGCAGCACGTGCTAGAAGTGGAGAATGTGCCTAAATACTCTGCTGAATTTTTCATCTTATATAACATGCCATTTATTCACAGGAAGTAGATTACTCTGTAAAGGAGGCAAGAAGAGGAGTCAGGTGTTTTGGGAAGCATGGGCCATCAGTGTATTTGCTATCATTTCTCCACATTCTCTATTTTACCATTCCATATCTTCCCTTTTCCACTACTTTTTTTTCCCCAGATTTTCTTCGCCTTTATTTTCTGCTCCTCTCCTTTTGCTCGCAGACTCCAGACCTACCTATAAGGATGTTGCTTCGTCACTTTGTCTTGTACAGAATTAATTTAGTACTTATCACTTATTTTGTGTTATTCTGCTTTAAATGTGTGAGTGCCACTGTCCAAGCAGGAGCAAATGACCTGTGTGAATGCTGGTGAGCACCTTGTTCTCTGTGGCTGACAGCCTGTAAAACCTGTCACTCTTAATTGCCACCACAGATGACCTTTCAGCCTGAGTTTTGAAGTTCAATCATGAGATATATGGTATTTCCCAAGCTATTTGCACATGTTTTAACTGAAGACTGTGTGTATGTGTATGCAGCCATGGGTCATTACACAAAGTGAAACCACCAGCTTGTGTGTCGTAGGCCACCAAACAGCCACCAGCTGATAATGACTCTCAGTTATTACTAACCAGGGTCAAATTCATGCCAGTGACCTAGAAGAAAAGGGCTCCATATCTCATTACTAACATTCTGAGCTCTCCAGTCCCTCGCACCACTGCATTCAGGTCTTTAAATAAAAAAGAAAAAAAGAAAAAAAACATCGGGAAACTAAACCAGGTATTTCAGTAAAATGCACGTGTGGTATCTGACCACATTAAACACCATCCAGAGAGAGTGAAATTCTTCCACTCACAATCTGATAACGCATTCTCAGCATACAGATACCTTCTTACACAAAACAGCTAAAAAACTATCTACTAGGAATTAGTATGGTGGAGAAGCATTTCCAGTCTGTTGAGTGAGTAAGAGACATTTAGAGGAATCCCTAAATACCTTTTTACTTGAGAGCCCCTAACTTTTCTGAGCGAGTCACTCTGGTGTGCTCAGTAAATAAAAAGATTCACAGAAGCCCCCCAAGTGCATTTTAACAGAAGAAAAGGCATTTCAAAATGTTCTTTAAGTCATACCAAGATAAACTGTAAAGTTTTAAAATTATTTCTTTTTCTTAAATCCTAAGACATTAATGAAGTGCATTTGCAAATAACAAAATACGATCCCATTATTCAAAAATGGGATTTTAAATTCTTTTCCCCCATTTCACGTCCTTATGCAATATTTTTGTTTTCTAATTTAGGATTGTAACTGTTGTAAATTTTCAGGCTATTTAGACAGAAAGGACTCAAATCTGCAGGATACCTTTAATGTGATAGTAATCCAGGAAAGAAATTGCAAATGCATGCTTCCATTCAGTTAAACTGCTGATTGCCAGAACACATTTTAGGATTTAGTTCTAGCAGATCTAGGAATTCGAAGTCTTTAAAGCCAAACTAATTTAAATAAATGTATACACTCAGCTTTTTACTCTCCTTAAGATGATAAATAGTACAAAATCATGAACTCTTAAGTTCTTTCCCACATTATCTGTACTACCACATAAAATATTTCTAATGTAAATGTCCTAAAGTTGTCAAGATACTCAATAAAGTAGGAGAACTCATAGCCCCTAGCATAGCAGTTATGCCACCCTTGTATTTTTTAAATACTAAATCCTAAACTCAGGCTTGTTATGTAAGTAGAGAAATTAATTTTTAATATTTCAGTTTACTGTAGATTTGGATCATTTGGTTCATGAAGAGCACATTATTCAGCTATTTATTTGGGCTTCTAGATATATTCCTTCTGTAGCAGGCTATTAGCCACCTTCAATGCAAAAAATGTGTTGAAATATCGTGTCCAAATTAGTTCATTTGCCTGAAAGGGAGTGGGAGAGGAATACTGATAGTAAGAAAACTCTTTGTGTATGTTGTTCCAGGCATGATAGCAGCCTTGCCAAATCCAGGTGTTCAAAAACCAGAAGACAGTTCCCAAAACACAAAATTGGATCAAACATCACAAGATTAATATCTGTTTGTTTTTCTTTTGATTTACTTTATGGCTTCTAAGATTTAATTTTTAAATGAAAGCGGAGATTCTTACCTAACCACAGAATTTTGGAAGCTGTGAGTTAAAGAAGAAAATTATACTGAGAAGTTCATCTGCTCCTGCTTTTGCCCACCCTCTGTTGCTCAACATGTGCACTGGAACTGCAAGGAAGGGGCTACACAAGCCTTTTCACCAGAGCTGCACCCCCTGGACTCCCCAGCACACTGTGAACCTCTGGGCTGCCAGTTAATGTAGCATCAAGCCTGCTTTGTGTTGAGGAAGTGATGCAAATGAAAATTAATGGCCCAGTGAGTTTGGTCCTGCAGGAATCCAGTACGAGTATCACCTCCACTTCTGTGCTGCACTAAACAGAGGCACATCTTCCTGCATCTGAAAAATAAGGTGGTGATTCACAAGTGTTGCTCTACGGCCCCCTGGAAACTGCTGTGAAAGGTGTCACTGGTGGTGGCAAAATGTTTTTCAACTTCAGTGAAGGTTTTTTCTTTGTTTTTCAAGAGGACTGGTCCACTGAAGGTATAGTTCTGTAACACTATTTTGCAGTAGAACTGCAGTAGATGTATTTGTGGAGTTGATCTCAGAAATCAGATATTACAAAGACCCACAGCTTAACACAGGTCACCCAAATAAATCCAGCTGTTGGTACAAGAAGACATTTCTACGATGGAGGCTGTCCATCTGCATTAATATAAATCATACCCCACCACAAACTGCAAGCTTTTTCAGCTAAATTCAGGACATCCATCCTGAATCTAGCACGATTACTTGGGTTATTATAATATAATAATAGATAATATAATTATAATAAGTGTGATTACTTGGGTTATTCAGAGATTTCATTGTATTTCTTCTGCAAAAGACAGTCTGTGAACTCTAAATCTAAATTTCATACATTTGAATGATTTTGCCTCTACAAAAACTAAGCTGAAGGAATAGATGCATGAAATCTCAGAGACTTCAGATGAGTTGAATATATGCACCTTCAAGTTTGTGATCTGCCTATGAGGATTCCACTGCACATGTCCACAATGTCAAAACTTTCCCCTGGATGCTGGTGTAATTAGCCCTAGAGACTGTTCCAGATTCAAAGTCATTTCCATGATGCAGAATGTGGAAGGAGAGGCAATGCGAATATGCTGACACAAGCAGGTCTCCTTGACCCATTCCTGGGATAGCATTATTTACAGTGTTTAGGAAACTATCTGATCTCTGAATCTGTTTGTCTCCTTCAGTCTAGGGAGTACACACCTAAATAGTGCACTAGTCTAGTCTGGCACTCAGAAAGCATTACTTTGTTCTTAACCTGATCATCCCAAGCTTATGCAACTGTGTTTTCTGTCTTTCCCACTAACTTTTGAATCTATTGGCCAATCTCAAATAAATTCGATAGAAGAGCAGCGATCTCAAAGATACTAAGTTCTACCCAGCTACATGAAAACTGATGACTAGATAGATGACCAGCCTCATTAAGAGAAAAACTGCAACGTGAACTTAAAAGTTCTGTTTTGTCTGGCTCACCAGCTGGACAATCAACACACAAGCAGCCACAGGACATGCTGCCTCTTGCCCAGCTAGTAATTAGGTATAGCAATGAGACCTCGGGATAGTGTGCATGGACAGCAAGAGAGGACAAGAAAGCACAGGTGGAATGTTTGAGGTCCTGGATAGAAGAATCATAAGGTACATGAGAGGAAGCAGCTGATATTACTATCGTGGAGCCTTACAGAGACATAAGATTGAAAGACAAAAGTGTAGGCGTTGACTCATGACAACATTCTTCATCACCAGAAGGTGTGTAGTTGGTGGTTATCAATTATGTGCAACTCTTTCTTTTTGATTTTTAGGACAAGAATGCGTATCTGAGGATCTGATCTGTTAGATGCTCAGTCAGAAGTCTATATCCAACTGCAGAAACCAAAAATGGCATGAGTGAGAGCCAAGACAATATTCTCCATAGATCATCTATAGCCTAAACCAGAGATCTTCCACAGTGCCCTTTAAAGGCAAATCCTGAACTGACCATGCTATGTCAACCCTGCTACAAATTGTACCACTGCAAAGATGTCACCAAGAACAGGACTGGGGTTTAGAACATTTTGGAGCTGCAAAATAGGGACTTTCCACTGGCATTCACTGTGTTGGACATCATATACACAGGTGGCGTAAGTTACCTTCTAGGTTAAACAAATGCTTGAAGCTACAGTACCTCACCTATCAGGGTATTTTAAGAGAATCAAACAGAGATCACCTGGTGATCGTAGAGCCATAATGCTCCATGATAATATATATGTTAACACTATGGAACTTAGTAGCTCTTCAGCAATATGTGACCATATTAACTTATTAAGGTATTTGCTGTATAACCTTAATACAGGGCTCACAAAGAGAAAAATAAATTCCCCTCCTCAACTATTAAAGCAATGCGCATTTGCATATTATTCTTTACTCTCTGACAACTGTGGGTATTCTCATCATGACCTCTAGTTGTTAGTTTTCAGTGAACAGAACTGAGAAAAATGTGCTGAGATCACAAAGGTGAAGTTACATTTTCAGTTGTTACCCTTTTCATCCAAAGCTTCAATAAAATTCTTCCCAATAGAATAAGGAAAAATGTAGAACTGTATTCTTTTCTTTGCCCAAAGATCCCAGGACACAGATGAACTGCAATGTGAGGAGCAGAGCCATCATAAAGGACATGGTCAATCATGGGGTTTCTTCTGAAAATAGTTCCACTGATTTTGAGTGGGGCACCCAAGTACAAAACTAGGTACTGTAGTCTCTGAGTACTCTTGAAAAACATTTTTGATACATGTCATGCTTTGGTAGACCCATTACACTACATGACTAAACAACAGGGATACTTTTCTTATGATGACTTAAAAAAAGTTATCATCATGCTAATTTCTCCATGTAAAAGGAAAGCAATGACTGTACAAATGCTTCAGTATACGGTTAGAGAATAA
This sequence comes from Melanocharis versteri, assembly GCA_013397845.1. Classification (NCBI taxonomy): domain Eukaryota; kingdom Metazoa; phylum Chordata; class Aves; order Passeriformes; family Melanocharitidae; genus Melanocharis; species Melanocharis versteri. The sequence continues at coordinate 3,437,649 of VZTG01007483.1, read as the reverse complement.
AGGCAGGAGTTTTGATCTACATCTCTGACTCATGTTCATGAATTCATTAACCTCAGTGGACTCATTCACCTCTGTTTTCAGAGCAAAAACTATTCTCAGTGAAAGATTAGTCTGCAAATGGTAACATTTCCCCAAACTCGTGGCTGACAAAAGCCATTGCATTGTCTGGTATATATTAGAGTGCTGTTAGGTTTGCTGTGAATTCAATCCCCCTACCTATAACCATCAAAGGACTGATGCTCCAGCTGGAGATCAACAGCCATACACACCAATGGCACTGCTGGAAATCCTATATCGGAAGAATTCTTATACAAGAGGAATCCACATCTGGAGGTACCTATGAACTCTCTGGCTCCTTTATATCCCTGGAACAGGACATTCTGCTCAGAGCTCTTGAGCAGGAATTAGCCCCTGATTAATTTATCTATCTCAGTATTTCTACTGGGCTCATCAACAAGATAACTTGTTAAGAAGCGCTTAACTACTTATTCAGTTGAGCATTATTATTGCCATCAGCATTTCTCATGGATCTTTCAGTGAATTTACAATTAACCAGTGCACAGCTTGAATCCACAAAATCTTGGCATGTACCAATAGCAACGGGGGACAAGACTCTTCAGTTCAAAATCAACAGCGTTCAACAAATATCACTACAATGCACAAAAATCTGTATTTTCCCAGAGCAGAACAAAAAGCATAACTTCTTTCTCTTTATAGTCCATTAAGTTATATCTACTGTACTTCTCTGTAACAAAAATTCTATCTGGTAACACTTTCCCTAATAAATAGCAGTGCCCTCAACAGTCTTTACTACTATAAATTCAATGCCTGTAATGAACTTAAGAAAATTAATCATGCTGTAGCTTAAACACTAGTGGCATCCGTTACTTCAGAACTGGTTTGCAGCAAAATCATCTTGAAAGTATGGAACACCACAACTCCCACTGAGCTCAGTAAGGCTGGCATGGTTTTAAAAATTTTGCGTATGTGTAGGAGAAAAATAGATCAGTCTATCCCACCCACAGTTTATATATTGTTTTCTTGAGAAAAGTTCAGCTCACAGAAATAAATGTTTAAATTTGCAGGCTGTTTTCTAAACTATATTAAAGCAGATCATATTCTGACATATTTGCTCTTGGTGCTTCCTGATCCTTGAGTGTTATTTTTGATTCACAGCTGCAGATTTCATTTATGCAATCTCAGTGTTTTGGGTTTGCATTAATGAAATCTGTTAGAAGTAATCACCTACCTTTTGCTTTTCTACATCTTGATCTTGTAGATTAGCAGCATGAAAGAGAAAATATTGACACGGAACTACTAATGCAAGTGATTTTTGTCATCAAGAGCCATTGATTTCTTTCTCTGCAATGAATTGCTGTTGCTTTCTAGATTGTGACAATCAGGGCTTGTCAGGACTATCCCATGTATAAAATATTTGTGCCAGTCTTTTGCCAGCTGGCAGTTCAAACCAACATAGCTAACTGTGAAAATGTTTTGCCTGGATTTTAAAATCAGATCCAGGGTTAAACTAAAGATTGTACCAACTGTATGTCTTAAATCCATTCATTCCATCTGACCTGCAAGTACACATCTGCTGCATGTTAGCCTTACCCTGCTGTCTGACAGTGGCACACATTTGAATCCTCATCATTTTGATTAAAGACTTGGTTTTGTTAGGATGTCATGTACAGTATATCAAAGGAGATCAGTAACCAGTCTGAAAGTCAGATGACAAAGAAAACAATCAGCACATGCACAGTTAAGCAGAGTTTCATGAAAAGAAGGCTTAACATAATGAGTCATAATTTGGAAAAGTGTCTGTAAGTGGTCTTAGTACTCCAAGCTCATAGTGGACAGTTTAGGATTTTAGAAACGGTTACTAAGTACAGACAATCACAAGAGGTGTGTTGTCATGGGCTCTTTGCTGCTCTGAGTACAAATTGGTTATCTCATATCAACAAATTGTACAACATTCAGATTTAGGATAGGCAAAGCACAATATATTTCAAAACATTTGGTAAAAATATTTTTTAAGTTTTGGAGATTTGTCCAGCTGTTCAGTAAATTAACGTAGAATAGAAAACCACCTTTCCTTTAATCAATAGATAATGAAGACCATTTGTCTCTTACTTGTAAGACTATCTAAATTACTAACTCTGTTTAGTAAAAATATGATTTTTTGCCTACCACATTAAAAAAACCTGCTGGTCAGCCTTCCTGACTGATTTCTGGTTTAAATATCTTAACCTATTTTGTTTCCTATTTGTGTTTATTAGTGTACATTTAAGTGCATCTGTGTCTGTGCATCAAGATCATTGTTAATCATAGTAATGGCAGGGAAAAAACAGAAAACTTCTAAGCCTACTGGAAGAGCAAGAGTGTTCCAGTAAGTTCAAGGTCTGCTAGGATTAAGGTTTTGCTGATCTGAGCCACCTGTTCTTCAAGTGAATACAAAAAGATGTGAGTGTAGTTCCTGAAGAAGAGAGCATGGATTAGCTGGTCTTAGGAAAAGACAAATCCAGATATTTGCTGAGCAGAAATGGTCAGTGTTAGCTGCCAATCCTACCAAAACAAAGTTTAGGGTCTGCTGTTTGTAACATTTTCTTTGATGGTTACCTCTCTACATGTCTTTATGTGATATTTAAAAGGTAACAATTATTTATGTAAGCTCTTTAAATATATATACTTTTTTTTTCTCGAGATATACAGGATAATTGGTTAGAAATCTTTCAGCTAACTTTAAAACTTTATTATTAAATGAACTAAATTGTTTTTAAAACAGAAATAGTTGGGTTTTTTTTTTTCATGATTCACCAGCCCTTTTGTTTGTATCACTGCAGGATTTCACAAGTGAGTAATTCATAATCACTTGAGCTGTCCACTGAAGGATCAGGCTTCCATCCAGTGTACATATGGCACTCGTGCCTTCAGGCTTGGGGTTTTAAAGCCTGTAAAGAAATGCAGTCAGGCATAACGTGGACTACCTGTGACCAAGAAACATGTGCTCATTAAAGAACACCTCTGCAGGAGAGGAGCAGCACAGAGGCTGGGAAAGCTGCAGCAGGGTGGATTTCCTTGGATCACTGTGTTAAATGCATTTGGAAGGCAAAAGAGCACAAGTAGAAAGACATTACAGGAACACTCCTACTAACTGGAAAATGTTGATCTTGAACATATGATCAATGTATTTCCCAGGTTTCCTTTTAAAATCATCTGTGTTCTTTTAATGTACTTAAAGGCAACCTGTGTTGTATCTTCTGCACTGACGCCACCAGAAAATTTTCCATGGTATGCTGGTATTCGTGCATGATCTTCAGCAGGAAGCTCTCCTTTGGTCTTCTAAGCCATGTGCTATTTATTATAGAACTAGGATAGGAGATGGTATTTTCCCAAGCAATTATGTGAATGGGGACCACAAGGCCTTTCGACTCTCAGTAAAACTCACCTGAAACATTTACATATTTTGAAAATTTCAGCAACTGAGTTTTGAACGAGCTTTTAAAAGAGCATGAACAGAATCCTGTACTTAATCTTTATGAAATAAATCTTTTATTTATTTTTGATACTCAATCCCTCTGTATTTTAGACCAGGCTATAAGCAAAGATAACTTTTACTCACAAATTTGAGTTCACAAGGATATGTGAACATTAATTTACTAAGAGAGTAATAGTTTCACTGTGATCTCCTTGTAAAGATTTACTTAACGTCTTCACAGTCATAAGAAAATGTGGATTTCTGTATTGGTGAGACCATCACATCATAAGTGATTTTGACTTGTCTTGTACATTTCATTGCCCTAAAAAACACTCAAGTATCTTACCAGACCAGAATGAACTGATTAACAGGATGGCTGTAGTAACTTATTTTTCTGTTAGTGCTTGTTTAAGCTCCGTTAAATCATTCTCTCTGTCTTCAGTCACTGGATTAAACTTTGGAAAAAGGCAAATTGCTCTTATTCAGCATAGTTTTCTTTACTGAACATTGCAAAAGAATTAAGGTGATCTTTATTGCAATGGACAGCATCAAAAATTGTAATACAGTTTAGGCTCTTATTCACTGTACATTCATTAGTACTTTTCCCTTTCTGCTCAAGTTTTTGTTTCTTCATAGTGACCACAATCAGATGTTTGGTATAATCCTGCAACATACGTCCTCCCCCAACATTGGTTTTTTTCAGGATTTTCCTTTCCCAGGCCATTTGACAGGTTTTGTAGAGAATGTACTTTTATATGTAAGATATTTTTAAATAACATTTAAATATATTAAGGTGATTTTGCTGTATTAATAGATAAATCACAAGTTTATAGTAACAATACTTTTTTAGGACAATCTGCAGATGCAACATTGAATTTGTGTTCAGTTTCAGTGATGTACAAGAAACATGTACTCATATTCTTTACCCATCTTATAAGCTACTCTCTTTATATCCATGTAGAACAAGTAGTACCACGGCCGTGCACATAACATCAAAAGCCTTCCCTCAAAAAGCAGTACAGAGTAGCTCCATTTAAAGAATGAGGGGATGAATCAAGCCTCCCTCATTATTTCTGGGAGATCTGTCACATCTATTTCCATTAAAAGAACACTAGAACATGAAAATGAGCCTACTGAGTTACATCAGGAGTCTCTCCTGCCCTGTATCCTACCTTGTACACAAATGGATGCCGAGGGAAGAGTAGCAATAAGACAAACTCCAGAACACAGCACAGCCTCAGTGCTACTGACGTACTGCATCTGAAGGCAAATCTTTGCTTCGTTCCTTTCTCAGTGAGCACTGCCATTTACTTTTAATCTTGTATTTTCTTCCAGTTTCCACAGTTTTACAGCTTTTCACTTTATCAAACTGCAAATTGTTTTAGGAAATTAAGTTCCTACGACAACAAAAAGTGCATCTTTATCATTAGCAAAGCACACTGACACTGGCAGAAACCAAGAACTCTGTAAACACAAAATGAACTCCACAGCATTGTGAGATAATATGCATCTTTAAAACGCAGTTTTCCAATTTTCTCTCTTTTGTCTCACTTAGGAAAAAACCAGAACACTTCAGTAGCAGTTTTATGGAAGCCCTGTTACAACAAGAGGCTTTCAAAGGTACATGCTAGTTCTCGTACCTGGTGCTCAGCCAGCAGATGGGGCTATTAAAGTCACAGGAATGAAACAGAGAAACACTGTAATTTTCAAAATTAATGAAAGTCTCTAAGTACTAAAGGTCAGAATAAAGTATACTTTACAGCTTACAAGAGATCCGAATGCATTCAATGGTACAATAATTTACTGTATTTTTTTCCAACATGTACATGTGCTGGAGAGTGAACCAAAGGTATTGCACATATTAATTTCTTTGTATGGGTGGAATTTTATTGCCTGTGATGAGGCCCGCTTACATCAATGTGACACTTCTCAAGTAAGATAAAAAAAACCCCCAACAAACATGTCATAAATGCACACCAAGTACTAAATCAGCATAATTTCAGTGTTTTGAATTGCCATGGGAATAGCTGAGTTCCCATCAAGTTAAGTCTTGCAGAGGTAGCAGTCATGCTTCTCTTTTCCTAATGGTGCTACCATCACTCCCTTCCCTGTTGACTATTGTTCAGGTATAATTATAATTATAATGTGCCTGCAGAAATCCCATTAAATGTCTAGCTTTTGTTTGTAAATTATATGTATCGTAAGGTTTATGAACTGATTTGTGTGTTAAAAATTCACAGAAGAATTCCAAGTCAAGAGCCTTAGACTATTATTCTTCAGTAAATGAAAATAGGATGTCAGTATTTTAAAATGGAGATTTGGGCCCTTTTCTCCAGCTCAACTGAACCTGCCTTTCAAATATTACAAAGGACAATTGGGCATTGCCTAAAGGCTGTCTGTTTGCAAGCAGCACAGCCAGTGAGCAATTTATTTATTAAGGGCACAGCAAACATGTCATTCAGCTGTACACTCTGCCCAAATCTAAACCCAAAGATGCTGTTGCGGATCTTAAATTCTTGAATTGCTCCTCATCCTATCAAAATATATTGCTAGAGTACACTTTTTTATCAAAATTGATCTGAAAAGTGATATAAGCAGAAAGAGGTTTCTTGTTTAAAAATAAAATTTCATCTGCTCGGAGATCTGAACTCACATAGGATGCTGAAGAAAAGCATTAAAAAGAAAGGAGCCAAGGAGAAATGAAGGGATGTATTTCATAAAGCATGAGGTCACCCTGCTGTCTCAGCAATCTTGTCTGTCTCTTTTTATCACTGTACTTAGGTATTACTTTTCCACATATTTTATGTCTGGAAGATTAGGATTAATACTTGCTGAAGGGTGTAGAGTCCACCAAACATTCAGTCTGCCCAGCTGCACAGTAGTCTGCTGCTGAGATTTGTACTTTTATAAAATTTAAGCTATCAAAACTGTTACCTGATTTCTTAAAGGGTAAGGAATACACATGACAATTTTAAACCCTGCATCTGTCTCTCCCTCATGTGAGTTTCGAAACAGTTGGCTTTGATACATCACTTAGTTTTTTATATTGAGATGGAGAATTACATCCCATAAATTTGGAATTAGTATATTATTAGATGTAAGACCAAACCCTGGCTTTTCTGTAGTGTTCTAAATTTTACCTCACTCTAAAGCTGAGAAACATGGAAATGCTAGTACTGGTACATCAAAGCATTGGAAAAATTTAATCAACGGCACCTTCAAGCTATTATGCATATCAAGTGGCAAGATAAAATCATGAATAACAAAGTTCTGCAAAGTGGTTGCACAAACAGTGCTGAAGCAATCTTATAAAAGCGTATTTCTGCTGGACTGGACATGTCCTTTGCATGGAGGACACCAAGCTCCCAAAGGAAAGAACGTGTAGTAAACTTTTAATGTGTGAAAGATCAAGAAACCGACTGAGGCAGAAGTAAAAAGATGCCCTGGAAAAAAAGAAAAATTAACCTCACCCATTGTGACACAGGTAGCAACACATGTGGCAAACAAAACGTTGGCGAGACCTATTAACATCTGCTGCAGAAAGCTTGGAAGAAAGACATGCAAGCCAAGAGGAGAATAGGGTAACTGGCAAGCAGAGAGAGTGTGAGAGCGGGAGCACGTGCAGGGAAACTGCAGAAACAGCCAGGAAAAACGATCCCAACGTACGGAAGTTGATGTCACACAAGCTCGTGCTTCTTTCGTCTTCAGAACAACAGGCACCAACCGACGATGACAAATTCACATTTGGACCTTCATGCCAACCCTTAATCTGTGGTGCAGCAGCTAATGTTATTCTTGGAGCTAGACAGAGTCTTGCCTAAACAGCAGGAACCTAAAAGAGAGTGTTCACTTCAGCTCCATTAAAAAATGTGGGTGGGGTGAAATACATGGGAAAGAAGCAATCATGAAAGCGATCCATAAGGAAGTTCATTTCATGCTTCTAAAAAGGTTTGGCAATAAGCAATTGGGAATTTTTTGATTAGGGAAAGGTCCTTGTATTAAAAAAAAGAGAGAAACCATTTATTACAGCAGATTTGAGAGAGAAAGGGTTCCAAGGCATCCATTTTTATAAAAGAAGTCATCTAATTTTTGTATTTTCTCCTTTTCCCCTGGCAATGTCTGCTCCAATTCTTTGTTACTGAGTTTAGGAGACTCCTACTTTTACAGGAGACATGAAAGAAGGACATTAAGTTCACGTCACATCTGTGAACATGTTGCCATGTCAACAGGCAGTACTTTGTGGCTTAATTATTGATTGACTCATGTTCCTTTAGGACATAACACAAGCAATAACAGCACACTGAGCAGCTTTTCTAACTCAGATACCTCTTTATGCCACATAAGAGGTGTGGCACTTCCAACCTAGGCACTGGTAAGGTCTATATTGCAGCTTTAGCATAAAAGACCCTGCCACAGCCATCTTGCATAAAGAATATGGTGGTCTCAAACATACATAATTACATTAATTACATCGATAACGAACTGGGATTAGAGCCTTTGTCATTTAGATAAAAATCCTTAGCATGCACAACTCCAGCTAAAGAAGAGCTTTTTTAGGTAATGCATGGATTAGTTCCTACAATCACTCAGTCATTCAACAGGTCAGATATAGCAACCAGAACAAGTTATTTCCAGGCATAAACTGTGAAGTAAGAGAAGGTAAAAATTACAGTGCATTATGTAATCCATGGCATCTATTCATGCATACATTGTTTTCCTGTGCTGATTAGCCCACTTTCATTGACCATCAAACTACCTAAAGTTACCTTATGTTTACCAAGATGTAAAAGCACATACCCTAATTATTAAGCATGCAGTATCAAATACTACAAACTACCACTCTAACTTGCCTCACAGGGATTTTTCCTACAGCTATATTCCAGTTAACTGTCTATATGCACAAAGCAAGGGACTATAAACAGGCAGAGAGGAGCACTGAGTAGTTCCAAGAACTCTCAGTAAAGTTTAAGGAAGATAAGCAGAATGGGAAGAGAGACGAGATATTTTTAAGATGAAGTATCTCAATCTGTTCCATTTCACAGCTGAGTAAATCAGTATTATCTATGCTGGAGTCTTATGAAGCCTCCTTTGCAAGAGTACATTCAGATCTTGTATTGGAAGTGTAGTCAGGCAGGATTCCTAGGAACTCAAAAACAAAGCAGAAGTGTAGGGTCTTGGTTTTTTGAAAGAGGGTATTTAAACGAGGGAAAAGACATGTAGAAATGCAAGATACATTTCTAATCTAAAAAGAGATTTTTTTTTTATAGTATAGGTAATTCCTTCAAAAATTTCATCTACCACTTTCAATTTTAAGCTTAGTATCCTGGGAAGTGGACGCACAGAAAGAGGTGGGCAGCATCCTGGAACATCTTTTTGATGTGTGTGGTCATGTTCACATCTTGCTAAGCTTAATATTTCAAACACAAGCTGTAGACACAGTGGTGCTCACACTCAATTTGTCACTGCTGTACCATTATATATATGCTGTGGGCCAAAATAAGTGCTCCTTTCTGCTTAGTTCTTTTTCTGTAACATAAAGAAACAATTAAGATATGGCTTTTATTTAGAAAGTTATATTTGAACTAAACAAATTTTAATTAGGAACGTTGCACCATTTTTAAAGGGTTTTTTTTATACATCATGGAGAGAGGACTCTTCTAAGTATGTTCTTCAAAGTAGTTTCTAGATAAAATTGTATTTCTTACAGATGCATAAGTTATGCTAAAATATATACTTTTACAATAAACTTTAAATTCTCTAATTAGACAGTATATTTATTTGGAGATGTATTTCACATTTGTTGACCTGCCAATATTTGCTTTTGAGCACTTCACTGTTTTTTGGAATTTACTGTTGTTTCCTGCAAAGTATCATCTTCCAATCAGAAATCCAGATTCATGACTAAGAAAACACATTCACTCATCAGATCTACTAATTCTCCTCTGTGACTTGGATCAAGTCTGTCCAAGCCTCAGAACCTCCTCTGTGTGATCAGGAAAATAACACTCGCCTTCTGCTTTTGTTCCACAGTGTCTAGAACGGAGTTGGGACAGTCTCAAAAAATACAGTGTTCAGCGTACTGGTATTACAAACTCTGTTAGAGTTTCTTAGTGCAATAAATGAATAATAATGAGCCTGTTTTAGTTTCAGAAGAATACATCCATCCACGCCATTTATGTAAATAAGTTAACTTGATATACAGAAGTGCTGCAGCCTTAAAAATTCTACTTCCCACCGTCTGTAAAAATGACACTTCTAGCTCCTCATTGCTCTTGCTTAGAGCTACTTTTCAATTTAATGAGCAAACTTTTCTCTTGCCCCTTCACTCCCCTCTCTTTAAGCATTAATCTCTTGGGTAAAACATTGTCAAATGACTCCTGAAAATCTAAAAATATAATGTCCATGCTACACCCTATCTTGGCAGTGTTATCTTCAAAGAGTTCCAGAAGGCTAGTGAAGCATGACTTTTTTTTCCTAAACCATGTGTATACAACTAATCAGGCTGAAGGATGCTTTTACAAGATACTCCTTCCCCTAATCTGTTAAAATTCTTTCAAATGTCATTCCTACAGACGAAATTAGCCTAACTGGTCTAATTCCACATGGTAAGATCTTTATTAAAGAAAGTTCAAAGTGAAAGAAAATAATGATAGAGAAGAGCATATAATTTGTGAGGGCTTGACATACACTGCTTGTGGAGCCGTACTAGTCAGAAAAGTCCTCATTTGCCTCAGAAAGTGTTACCTGAGTTATTATGCCATGATGACTCAAACTTTCTTCTGTCTTTTTCAACACTGGAGTTACACTGACTCCTGGCCACCTTTAAAGGAGCCCTCTGACTGCCTGGGCAGAGAGAAGTCCCCAAGGAGTGTCAGCTGTTTTATATAACCTGAAGAACGCAATATTCCAGAGTATTCTTTTTTGCTACAGTTGTTATAGAGACAGCCATTAGAAAGGAAAAGGGCCATGGACCTGTTCCCAACAAAACTAATCAGCAGAGTCAGCAACTTAAATGCAAAATGCCTTCTGCTACTTCCTCTGGATTGATACACCACTGACATTATCCGAATCAAACTAATACCCTCGAAAAGCATACATTCATACACCTTAATGAAAAGTACCATTCATTCATACTTTCTTGTCATGCCACCTTTTCTCTGCATTTTATATGGTCCACTGTATGATGAATTCCATCTGCCAACCACTGAATGACAAAACAAGAATTTGTGTTCCTGCAATTCCAATTTCCCTATTGCCACTCACATTTAATGGCCCCACAAAGAGAAGAATCTCTCAGCTGGCTCAGGACAGAGACTCTGTAGCTGGCATGGCCTTCCTAATGAATCATAGCATAGCCTGACATGTTCACTCCTTTACAGAGGTACAAGAGGAAACAAGATGAACCAGAAGTGAAACAGAACCATATCATTTTCAGCAGTATGATTAGATTGCTTATTTCTTTACAGCTGGACATGTATCCTTCTTATCTACTCATTGTGGTGAGCCAAAATGCCAAAAGCATAAAACATAGCTGTATGAGGTCACCGTGGCATTAGTCAATTTTTTTACTAAAGAAAGACATGCTGTTCATTCTATTGAATTTATATACTGACACACGATAAAAATCCAACCTCGACCAAAGATTCATGCAGGAAGACTCTTCAGTGGCTAAACAAAAATGTGCAGCTGGCACAGATCACATGATTTTTTCCCTAGTGGCTAGAACTGTGATTACTCTTACATGGATTTTCCAAAAACTCTAGAACGCAAATAATTTACAAGCTTTTCTTATCAAATGCTATAGCTAAAGTTCATGATAAAGTTACAATACAGTAATCATTACATGACAAGGCTAACTGATTCCCAACAGAACTACCCCCTTTTATTCTTCTGATAAGTACAACTCTTCTTTTTTCTAAAGCAGTTCTAAACAAATTATGGATAAATGTTGCTTCTCCCATATGTAGTATGCAATAGCATCTGAGTGACTATGATTGAGCGAAATCATCACAGCCGGAGAACAGGAAATAACCTGAGGGTGAAGGGAGTCAGAAAATAATCTGTTCTGGGGTCCAGAAGGTCTCTTGGGCTGCTGGGGTCTGCAGGGGCAGTGTATGAATGAATAAAACACAAGAGTGAGAATATAAGGCAATGCTCTTGAAGTTGAACAATACAAGCTAATGAAACCTCTGGCCATAGGTTTTATATACCTACATGTTTTTACTTCAAAGTTGTATTTAGTCATACTTAAAGTTCAAAGACCCCGAAAAATAAAGAATACTTTATCCAGGATTGTATTTAGTATTGTGCAATTTGAATCTCTACATGACTGAAAAAAGTTCCAAGTGATTAATGAAACTTTCTGTGAGTAAAGTTCCTCACACTTCCTCCTCAGCCAAATATAAAAATGAACCATGAAGTTTGGTTATTTATTTGATAGAGTGCTATATTAAACACTCCACTAGGCCCAGCTGCTATCTCAAATACTTTTAAATGGGCTTTCTTTGGCTTATCAATTTACTGATTTAGCAGTCAATTTGTTTACTTGTGCATGTCTCTAGCTGTATGATCATGTTATATCAACAGCTGTAACTGCTGCCTGTGGATATTTTCTTGGACAAAATGGATGACTCAATGCCTCTTCTCACAAGAGTTCGAGGTGTGGTCACCTACTTCAGGGTGTTTCTGTCTGGAATAGCAACCTCACACGACATGCAGCATAAAAGAACAACTTGTATAATGCTTTCGCTCTTTCTGACCATTCTTTCACATTCCAAATATTCATGGTGTCCTATGCCGGCTGCTTCTGACTAAGAATGTCAGTTAGGAAGTGATAATTTTTCAGGAATACCATTTACTCACAGTTTTGCTTTGGAAAAAATTCCTCCTTCAGCATTGTTCTTCCTGCTCGGTAATCTAGGCTGAACTTGGCACACCAGAAGTGCGTGGCTTCTTTTCCAGCTGCCCTAGAAAAGGTGTGGAGACGTCATCCCCCTCACAATGAATGACAAATCAGAATTATCCCAGTAGGATGACCCAATATACAGATCCTGGTAGTACAATCCAATATACTGAACCAAATACCTTAAGGTGATCAATAACAAAAAGGCCTGGGTTTTGTTTGCTTGGTTGGTTTCACTTTTTTTTTCTTTTCCAAAAATCCATTCTGAACAGTCAACAGTGAACTACAGGAATACAAAAGCCAATTTAATACAACTTTTCTGGAAACCTATAAAGAAACAGTTTCCAAAACTGGTCTGGAACTCTGAGTGTCCTCTCCTAATCACCGCTGGCTAATGAAGCTTGTGGAAGTAGATCCATTGCCTTGCCTTCACTCTTGTCTCTTTTTATTGATCAGGCTCCTTTGAAAAGTAGAAAGAACACACCTGGAGATTACAACTGTGGCTACACCTCAGGCAGAGCTCTCTAGTGAGGGGATTGTGGTTGCTAGCACACACCTCTCCAGTTTAATATATGCATGTTTCAAAATAAACAGAAATGCTCATAACATACTTGCATTCCCAAATATTCACATTGATTTTGGCGTACCAGCCCCAGTATTCAACAAAACACTGGGGAAAAAAAAATGCAAGTAAGCATCTCAAACATCTCATTTTGATTTACTTTCTTGTGGACTAACATCTGTAGGTGGTCCCAGTGCTGAATCGAGACTCTCTGTTGTAGAGGCTAGCTCATAACTCCAGGGTTTAACATAACACTGCGCCATGAAGGAAACTCTAGCTCACATTCCAGCCCTTTCACTAAATAGCATGGAAACTGTATACACTCATTCCAGGTATAAAATTAATCTCTTCCTAGTGCTCACTGGCCTATTAGCTTGGCAGCCTTTCAGCACTATGCTTTTAGAGCATTGACACATTTCAAAGAGGAAAGTAATGTGTCTTTAAATTCCTGTTTATAGAATTGAAGATTCTTTGATTCTGTTTCAAAATCATGATGATCATGACATGAAACAGGAGAGCTGTGTGTAAAATGAGTTGCCTGTAAGATCTCTATTATTCACATGCATTTTAAACTTTCTGAGTTTGAAAAGATCCATTTACTTGAAGCAGCTTAGTGAACTTCAACATTTCGGTAATTGTATGCTACACATTTACAAAAGATTCATTTAAGAGACTTTTTCTGTTTGTATTTCCCACATTTTTATTGCAAGACCAAATAAAGAGTAGCACTAATAAGTTCACATGTAGCATTAAATCAATATTGTTTTTCCCCCAAAGCTGCTTCCTTTCTGAATAGTTATAACAACACTTGGCATTAAAGAATTTCGGTATAGGCATTATACATATCAAAAACCTCATATTATGTCCTCAGATTGCCTGCTGTAATATGCTCCATTTCCTTAATTATTTGAACATTTTTGTCTGATTAAAAAGTCGATTCTGAAAACAGTTTCTTATGTGATTAACTGTGGACAGTTGGTTGACATTAGTTACTGTTTCCACAAAGACTCAATGAGATTGCAAAGGGCAAAGAGCAATTAAAGGGTTCAAGTTATATACATCATATAAGCATCTAACGATATTTGCTTGTTGCTATATTAAATCATATAGAGTGGTAATAACAGAACTGTAAAGCTGCAACCACACCTATTCAAACTGATCTTCCAGAACTGTGTAACAACCTTTTAGCCTGGGTAAAAAGATACTGGTTATTTCGGCAAGAAAGGTGCTAAGGTATTTTTTCCCTGTGTTTTGTGTACATAATACACACATAAATATAGTTTGTGAATGTAACACAATGAATACGCAATAGTCTCTTTTTTATACAGAGTGATTCGTAGAATCCACACCTTTGAGCCACTATTTTTAAATGAGTATATCTTCTTGGGAAGATAAGTCGAATTCAGACAACTATTCAATTTTCTGACACTGGTGGTTCTTCTTAGCTGTGGAAGCTTCTAGAAAAAGAGAAGGAAAAGGTTAATTTTCTCGTCACTTGCCCAAGTTTTACACTGATGCAGCTTCGCACATTGCTGTGGGGTCACTTCCCCTTTCCACCGCGTTAGAAGTCCAATGAAGGCTTTCCATCGAACTCCTGCTATGCTGGCTGACAGGGAAGGCCACCTCTCGACTTCTCGGCGCAGTCAAGGACGGTGATCCTCACCGCGTCCGAGCAGCGGCCGCCTCCAAGCGCGGAGCGCTGCCTCCATGTGCGGCGTGCTCCCCAGGCCTGGCGGGGCCGCCCGGGCCGTGCCCCTCAGCCCCCTCAGCCCCCTCAGCCCCTCAGCCCCCTCA
>VZTG01007483.1:3382358-3422599 GCA_013397845.1 Melanocharis versteri | reverse complement strand
TGAGGAGGCTTCGTGGGGCGGCGGGGCTGCGGCGGCCTCGGCCCCGCTGCCGGAGCGCGAAGGGCCGCGGGGAGCGGCGCCTCGCGGGGAACTGATCCTGCCCGAGCCCCAGGGAGGACGGGGCGGCTTTCGGCCTTAACTTTTTGACTTGTTTTTGTGTGTATGTGTTTTTGGTTTTTTTCGTAACTGCTAGAGGGCACGAGTTTTTGCCCCTTTCTATTAGCAAGCTTGGGCGTTGCGCATTTAGGTGATGGTTAATTGCTACCTTGTAAAGCCTTTGATAGCAGTCAGGGAAGTGTTTTTGTGGTCATAAGAACCTCTTGAAATATACATGTATGTTTACAAGATCACTGAGAAATTGACAGCAGTATCACGATATCATCTGGAGCCTCCTGGAAGACCCTCGGGTTTCATTTTACTCATTCTGCTATTTAGGGTAAATTCTCAGATTTAGCTTTGATGCTTGAGCTTTCCATGAGTTACACAAACTCTGTGTTACGAGTTAACGTTTTAACGTCGATTTCTTCCTCCATTGAAACATACTGTCTTGGGTTTTGGCAGTGTCTTTTGTTTTTCAACTACCAAGAGGCTGAAACACAGTTGAGCTCTTGAGAGCAAGCATTCTGGTAATGTTTATTACTCACAGGTCAATGTGACTTTTTCTGATGTATAAAGATCACTACAAAAAGGCAGCTCTAAAGGATGTGCAGCAATGCTTTAATACTTTTTTTTTCCTTTGCATCCTAATACATTTGCTCTTAGAATGTTCTCCGTGATACTTCTTGTGGCCAAATTGAGGGTAACATGTTACTTCAAAAAATTGAGCTGCTTATCTGTGAAATAGATTGTCTTAATTATACAATGTCATTTGGTGTGTGTTTCAGTTGGACAGTTCTTTAGTTGCTGTATGTTTTCTATGAAGGACAGTTTTGAAATAGCGAGTGGTTTTTTTAATCTTTCAGGGATCCTGGATGCTTCTATTAAAAAAAAAAAACCAAACCACCAACTCCTGACTCCTTTATGGTCTCCTGTGAATAAAGGAGTGGATAAAAGACATTTAATCAGCTGTTGGTGTGTATAATGGCTGTCCTCATTCTAGTTTATTTTCATCCTTTGTTATTTTTAAACCATTGTAATTAGATAAAAAGTGCTGGTATTAATTCCAGTTGGGATAGCAAACAAAAAATACAAACATGCGTAGGATTTAATGATTTTAGGTAACATAGCAGTCTGACAGCCATATGTGCAGACTTACAGCTGGTTAAGAACCTATGACAGGTAAATCACAAAACTCCATTGTTCAAAGTCAGAATGCCAAATATAGCTTTGGAAGCCTTCAATGAAGGGAGTTCTTAGGTGGGAAAGAAGACTGGATGTAAGTTTTGAGCCTTTTGTGAATGCCACAGACCATTCCAAATATGTGACCACCTTGCCAATGCAGGAAGTTTTGTTTGAGAGAAGGTAAAAGAAAAAAGGCTGCCAGACCAGGCTTTCTAGAAATGGTGTTTGCCTGGACAATCCTGAGTCTGTTACCTTCTGTATTATGGAAGTAATTTGATTTTTTCTCATTATGTGCCTTTCCAGGCACATGGTTTGCTCATCTTACATAAGAGGATAACGCTGACTTACTGGAGATCTTTGGTTTGTCTTTTGCCCTCTGTAATGGGATAATCAGATAATCATACTGTAAGACATAAAACTGAACTGTGGTGCACACATACGTGCAAGTCCTTCGGCATTTCTTAATGGGAAGTTTCAACTTTGCAACCTGTTTTGTGGGGGTTTTTTTCAATATGTGCTTTTAATGTTATTTTTCACATAAGCAAAAAACTTCAGTAAAACTCATAGAACCATGGTCATTGTCAATATGATAGGATTCAAAAGGCAGAGCCTGTTGGAGGAACATCACACATTGGATCTTCATCTCCCTGGGCTTAGTGGTAACAAAAACCAGACTATTAAAAGGATAACTGGGGAGACAGCAGGCTTCTGTTTTGTAAATGGATTTTCTAGCTGTTTGCTGACAACTTGAGAGATCTCTATTCCTGAGCTCTTTTACCCTTTTGCATTGGCCCCCATCTGTTCTTGTCCTTCCTATCTCCCTTCAAATCTGTCACCTAAGTATGTTTCTTGTCCTCTGTTCCCCAGTGAGGGGGGAACTTGCAGAAGGCATTTTATTTTTCTTCTTCTACTCTGTCTGAATGTTTTGAATATGTTGTGTAAAGGCATTCATTCTCCTCTCTGTTCTGGTACCTGTTGTTACAGTGGCCACTTCCTTCAGCTAATAGAAGTATTTTGATTAAAATTTATGTTCAGTCCTTGCATAGCCTGCAGTCCAGAGCTTCTGCAGTCTCTACTCCTTTGTAAATGTTTAGGACTTAACCCTTGCTGCACTATTGTGGTAGGGAAGCATTCATTTTCCCACACAGGGAGGAGAGGGAGGAAGGTGCAGATGGTTCAGAGGTGTGAAGCACTGGCAGGACCTGCTCATGAAACCCCTGGTGTCTTACAAATAAGTTTTTCTAAGATCACAGAGGGAATTGGGCCAGGGGCTTGGTTGCATGTGTTCAGCTTACATCTAACAAACATTTTTAGTGCGGAGCCCTCAATTACATTTGCATTTCTTTCATTCTAGTCCAGAAAAGTGTCTTGTCACTCAGAACACTGATTCTCACAGTTGGTCTTTTAGTCATCTTAGTATGCATAGATTTTTTTTATATACTTCTGTGCCCATTTTTTAAGTACAAGCATATTTATAAATACATGTACCACTATTTTGGTATAGACTATTTAGTAGATGATGATGTAGTTCAGGTTTTTTTGGTCTATCCCACATTGCTTCATACTTCCAAAGTCAGTTCTTACACCATGACTGGAAACAAATGCTGCTTCCTAGTGAAAAGTAGTGTATGATACATGAAGTGTCAGGCAATTCATCAGGAGTAAGGAGGAGATGGCCCTAAGGCAAACAGTTTGCTCTTTAGAATATAATGGTTACTTAACCCTTTAACTCATTGAGCACGTGTATGAAGAACAAACTGGAGGAAAAAAATCCTTCTCAAGAAGAAATAGTAATTCTCTGTCTTGAAATGTTTGTAGATGAGAATAAACCCTCAGCCTGTAAGTGCTGATATTTATGAGCAATTCATTTAAATTACAAAAACTGCATCTGAATTTGTTTCTTGTGAACTGTGGATAGTTATTTCAAGTGTTTTTAACATTATTAGTGGCATGTTCCCCAAATGAAAAATAGTTGCAGGCATGTTAATGTCTTTATGCTGGAGTCCAACCCTGATTATTGTATGTTTGTTTTCAACAAGAGCTGCAATAACTGTATTACTTTCAGTGTGATTTCTTCCACAGATGGAAACCTAAAGTGTGTTCTTTAAACTATTAAAAGAAATACTGATGTTTAACTTGAATCCTAACCTCCTGGAAAGCAAATTGGAAGTAGTTTTAGGAAGCGCAATATTCATAAGTACATTTGTTGATAGTGCAAGCCTTGCCTTATTTTTTACTGCTTTACTTTTTTTATGGAAAGCCACACACAAACTGAACACATTTTGCACAGGAGAAAGAAATGAAGTTGCCTAGATATCTGCTTTCAAATCCACAAAATAAACCTGGTAAAGAATAGGGGCCAGACTTACTCTACAAGCTGTGACCATTTGCTTACTGTTTGTAGCCACAGATGCTTTTACCTGCAAGAGTGTACAAATAATCTTTGATACACTTCACATCTAGTATTGTTATTATTTTTAAATAAAATTGATGTTGCCTTTTTATGTGTAGTGGCACATATTGATATTTGCTGATGACTTTTTAGCTGCTGTTTACCTACTGGTAGGTCAGTAAGTGCTTCTAGGAATCAGTGTGTTTATTTTGTTGCATTTTTTTTCCTTTGGTACCATATTTACAGAGGAAAAATATTTTTAACAATGTTATTCTTTGCATGGCTTCTGTTTTTATTTTAAAGTAGCTGGTTTAGACCCAGACTGAACAAAGTACTTAAGCACATGTGCAACTTTAAGCCCAGGGACTATTCACAAACTTAGAAGTTGCATGCAAATTTATGTCCCTGGGGCCAGATCAGACCCAGAGAAAGAGTTGTAGAGTTTGCCGTACATTAGAAATCCTGTTGATTTAAGGCCTGAATAGTCTGTTTGGCTGAAGGGCAGTTAATGGGCATTCTGATTCCAAGAGGGTAAAGCAGTGTCCTGGGTCTGAAGACATGAACGTAAAACTGTTAAGAAGTTTTTACTGTGTCGTTTTAGGTATGGGACCACAGCATGGTATGAAAAAAAGAATGTTGTCTGATGCTAACCCTTAACTTCTAATTCCTGTCTTTAAGGGAATAAAAGGACTGATTTGCTAATTGCCACTGATAGCCGTGTGTCTGTGCTTTAGTTAGTCAAAGTTTCTAGAAAACCGGTGTGTTGTATTTTTTCCTCTCCTTCCACCCACCAAAAAAAAAAAAAAAGCAGTTACTTAAAAAAAGGTTCAGCACAAAGCCCTCAGTTACTCCTGAAGGGGTTAATACAGCAAAACTCTTGGAGACATCTGGCAGAAGCTGTGGGTGTTGGGTGTGGCAGATCCCAGGGCCGTACCAGTCTCTACAAGGGAGCTGTCATCCTCCTTGATTTATCCTTCCCTAATGTCACGGGGTATGGATGTTGAAACTGTGGCTAGAATGTGAAATACGAAAAACATGAAGATTATGATTTAGTGTCTGGGGAGGCTCATTGTTGGCCTCTGTTCACAAGTTGTAAGCATCGGAGGTAGCTTGACACAGGTTACAAAATCTGGTATGTAGCACAAAAAAGAGGCAAGAATATTTTGGCGTTTGGAGCTCCTACATGTGTTAGTGCACAAAAATGAGTGACGGCAACAATTAAATCAAAGACTGCACTGATGATGTATTACATTGGAAGCACATTGAAAGTGCTTGTAAATAACGTTTAAATATATGTACTTTCTGGTCCTTCATTTGCAAATACATATGACAGGTATAGCAGATGAAAAAAATAAGGAATTAACTGTCTTCAGTAAAGACAGTTTTGATAAATAACTGATAAATAAACAGAGCTGAAATATAAGAATATTGTGCTCATGGTTTGGCATCTTTTTGAATCTGACATCAATAAGAAGCTAAGTTTTACTATAGGTTTACATGCAGTTTTTTCATAATGAAATTGATTTTGTTCATTACTTTCTTCTATCCTGACAAAGTTAAGTATTCTACAATTGCAGTAGTTGGATCAAAATGAGTACTGTGGATTTTTTGTCGGAGTATCCCCATATAATATATATTTCCTCATATAATGTTAACTAACAGAAATGAGTTTATTGCATAATTTTTTTTTTTCTTGTTTCACTTTCTTAAAGTGTAATGATGAATAGGACTGTGCTTTCATGGTGCTGGAATACAGATGTCTTAGTCATAGAAGCTGTTAATACTTAAGTATCAACTTACAAGTATCAACTGATCATATCTAGTGTGTAAAACATTTTCTGATACAGCATGATGTATATAAAGTCTCACAGGTAAAGTTCTTTTGGACATATATGTGTCATTTGTTTGGATGATAATTCCATTATTGTCAATAGAAGTAGTGTATTTTGAATTAAACTACTTTCTACAATTCAGTTTCTAAAACAGCACTTTCTTTAAAAGTATCTAGGAGCTTAATGTAATATATATCCTTGAATAAGCTGTAATTTAGCCAGTTGGTGCAGAAATTTATAATAAATAAGTTCCAGATTGGGAAATGCATTTTGGTGGATTCGGGTTATGAATGACCAAAGGACTAAAGAGTATTTGTGCTGAGGAGCAAAAGCAGTGCTAAATTGCTATTGAGGAAAAGATGCAACTTGATTTTTAAAATACTATGTGTAACATATTAAACAATATGTTGTTTAAAGCCATATTTATATGATTTTTTTCCTGTTTGTTTTTTTGCTGTAGTTGTTGGGGGTTTTTTGTCATCTGATTTGTTGATTTTGCAGTTGTTTTAAAGGACAGAAGTAGTGTTGTGCTGTTAATGAGGTATTTTAAATTGGTTGGGGTTTTGCCAGAGACAGTTCCTCACACTGATAACTGGGAAGTTGTTTTCATCTTAATGCACCTGGATGTATGAGAAAAGTGCTTCAGATTAGTTTATACACTCAGGAATATCTATGAAACTACTGGGTTTAGACGTGCTTTATCAAATGCATTAAGAAATTTGCAGTATTTTCTGAGGTTTGGAGTAGGATTGTGTTTTGAAACGTTGCTGACATTATCATGTTCCCTAAGAAGTTCTGCAGCTGGAATTGTATTGGGATTCCACATCAACCTGCTTCAAAGCAGGAAGTAGCTGCTTTTCTGATACCTTTGTACACTGGAGTCTGTCTTGGCATTGCTCTGTATTAACTTTGCACAGATTTAGGTGATACAGCTGATGCAATAGAAGCTGAGGGGCAGTGAAGACTTAGGTATCAAATATGTGTTACTCAGTGGATTATCTTTCTGAATATCTTTGCAGTCTGAATCTTGTTTGGATTGCCCGGTCATTTCATTTCAGTCGTAGTGTTGGGATCTCTGTATAATCTTTATCTTTGCCTTCTTGTGTTGTCATGCAGTACCATCTGAGCTCATCCACTGTAACTGTCTCAAGAAGTCTGGAATAGTGGAATATGGAGCCAGGAAGATTTTGTTAAAACAGTGTACCAGTAGTAAAAAAAACCTAACAAAAAAAGTAGGATCACAATATTGTAGGTATTCTCTCTCGAAATAATGTATGTTTAGACTAGTCAGGACATCTGGAGAGAGTTTGAAGCCAGAGAAAATGGCTCGGCTGTACAAGGCTAAATGAAAATAAAAAGGCAGCTACATAGATTCATTATATTTGCATAAACTAGGAAATGAACGAAGTGATGAGCTGTAAGATCAGACAATGACGTGCTAATGAATAATGTCAGCCTACCCAGCATCTCTCATAAACATGGTATATTTATAAAAAACATAAAGATCGGCGTTTTTCAGAAACAAAAGCCTTAGTTTTGTTATCCTGCTGTCGGCATGAAAGTAAAAGGTTTGAGAAACCCTGTACCAGCGGAGTGGAGTTCTTCTGCTTCCTTTGGTGTCTCCACAGTTGTGTGTGACTGGCACTACTGTGTACTAGGCACAAGTTGTTACTCATGTCTTGTCATGATCAGTCAGTCGGCCTTTTTAATGTCCCAAGAGAGTTTTCCTGGTAAATATAGGTATGGCTGTCTAACAACCAGGCTTCTCTGCTGTTTTGCATCACACCTACCTGCAAAAATGAGATCATCTGCTTTCCACTTATGGATGCCTTCATTTAGGAGATATGTTGAAACAAGCTAAAAGTTGTCATAGAGAGAAGGATTGTTCCTAATAGGTACAGAAAGCCCATGGGCTCATGGTTTGAAAGGCCCTTTTAATTATAGGAAAGGATCTAGGCGCACACAGAAATTCAAACATGTCGGAAGTTGGTTTCCCAAAAGTCTTTGGATTTTTTCAAAATCACATATTTCCAAAGTGAGTACACCACTTGAGAAAGTTTAATGCATTTTTTAAGAGCTTTGTTTCAGATTATGAGAAGTACATTTTTACATCATCTTTCACTGAGTTGTTTTTGTTCACTTACTCTATTCACTACCTTACAGACTGCTAATGAAGAATGTAGAGACGTAAAGTGAGGGTGTCTTAATTCTTATACCTATCTTCATACAGATATGGAAAGTTCAGAAGGATGAAAACTGAGAAGAGTTTTTCATATGCAAAACTACTGCGCTCTTCTCTGAATCTTGCTCTACTTAGCAAAGCAGCTTTACTTGTGCAAGGAAAGGTAAAATTTTTTTAGAACACAGGTTTTTCTGATGCAAATCCCATTCAAGATGATGAATATTTTTTCTGGCTGTGAATAGGCTTTCGATCATTGGAGTCTTAAGAAATTAATCTGGTTTGGTTTATTCATCCTTTTTATAAAGAGACTGTTTGAATCACATGCTTAATTTGGAACATCCAGGGTTGTTTTTTTTTCATAATGATGCTAAAAACAACTTGTTTTGTTGTTGTTTAGAGTATGTCTGTGGGAAAGTATACAGGAAAGTATAGTGTATAGCCTACTGCAAGTCTAAACCTGATTGCTAACGTATATACAGTGAAATGAAACACCGTCAAGATTTGAATCTAACCTGTCCGTCAGCTGCCACATTACAATCATCTAAAATCCATAGACCTTCCTTGGGCCAGTTACTATTAATAATCCAGAACTTGCTGTGAATTTAAGCTGAGCATATTATCTTTGTTTTTTAGGTTTGTTTTTTTTTAATTTTAAGCTGCAAATTCACCATAACGGAGAATTCCATGTTTTAGGGAATAACATTTCAAGCAGTAACATTTTGAACTTAAGTGAAGGCTTTTGGGATCTTTTGGTGAGCCATGATGTTGGTGACCACTGTGATAAATAAGATTCAGGTTGGAAACTACTTACTCAAACTGGAACTGTTCCTCCATTAAATCAGGGAAATTATTCCTCTGAGTAGCTGTTCAGCAATGTGGATAAGAGATTCACAATCTGTCTGAAAAACCACATGCATATTTTCCAAGAGTGTTACACATTAGCTTCTGTTCGGTCAAGCAGTTGCTTTCTGTGTAGCTAAATCCTCCTTGGTTTGAAGTAAAGACGATATTCTTTGCTTTCTGTCCTAAATATTACGTAGGAGTTCTGTCTGCTGTTAAAAAGCTTTCGTTCTCCACCCAGATGTAGCTGTATTTCAGTGAAGAGGGAAATGATCCTTGTATATCTCTTTCCTCACTTGCCATAGAGGCGGGCGGGGGGGTAATGAATTGCTTGTAGAGGAGTTTGCAGTGCTTACATGAAGTGCGTGGCTACGGAAGTTTGAAGTTATTTACTTTCAAGATGAATAGTTCTTTAAGAGATGGGTTAAACATTCTGGCTAATATGCAAGACATTAAGTCTCTAAAAAGTCATTGTACGTATCATTTGAAACAGCATAACCCCTCCCTCCATCTTAAGTTCATAGCAATAATAAGCCTTGCAGATGCTTTTCCTGGGAATTAAGGACCAGCTGGGGTAAACAGACCTCAAACTATCCTCTTAGCCAGTCATTAATCTTCAGGGAAAGCCTTTGCTTTGATCATTATTGCTAAAATATGCCTAGTGCAGCCTGGGCTTACATGCCAGTAAAAGCAAAGTAGTATTTTGCCAAAACATGAATATTCTTTTGTTTGTCAAGTAGCCCTATGTCTTGGACTCTTTTTTGATGTGTGTAAACATGCTTGTGTGTATGTGTGCACACACAAACAGACATGAGGGCATGAGTTTCCCAGTTAATTTATTCATTCTGCGTTTATAGCACTCTAAATTAAGTGGGGTGTCTGACTCAACACTGCTGTATTGATCAGCTTTTCAGTTAGTTTTGCTTCGTCTCAAAACTTGTGAAAAGTCTTGGATCAGGCATCTTTGATTTTGAAAATTGGCAAGAAATATTTTGTCCATTTTTGGCCTTATGAAGATCCAGCTGAAATTACCCCAGGGTATCTCACAAAGGACCAGAAAGAATCAGGAACTGTGCAGCATAATCCACCCTAACCTGGCCTTTCCTGGTGCAGCTGGTTGATTGAGAGTTGTGTTGGTGGTGTTGGTGCTCAAAATTAAAAAGCTGACAATTATCAAACCAATTTTTTATATTTTTGAAAGGGACTTGTTGCTGTGCAGTGTATCTAGTAAATAATAACAGGTTTCGGAAGTCAGCTGTGGTACAGTATTTCTGTATACAAGTCACAGAGCTGAAAGTCCAGCAGGACTTCCAGGCTTTAGATTTCCCGAAGTGTGGCAAATACAGAACTCTGAGACTGGAGGTCCCATGAATCACTCTGCTTTCCTGATGAGCTTGCCATGTGTTATGTATTAGGCAGTGTCTTCTAGTCAGGAACTAACAAGAAAACAATGTGCACTTCAGATATTTGCTGCTTTTTGCAAAATGATCTGTGTTATTTGTATATACTTTGTCAGCTTAAGCCTGGACTAAGAAAGATATTCAATGCTTGCAGTGTTGGAATGTAAAGTTTCACTAGAGACAGCAATTCTTTGTGAATTTCTACAAACATCCCTGAATTTGAGAAAATATTGGTATTTGTTGAAGGAAGAAAATTCCTGTCTCCGTTAACTCTCCTTTGGGGGTGGGGGGGTGTTATTCTTTATTTTCTCTCGTGTTGTCTGTCAGAAGTAGAGGTTGTGTGGTGCCCTGTTGCATGAGGCATCGGGCACTGTAGCAACATAAAAGAAGGTGCATGGAGTTGACAATTGAATTGTATTGAATAGATCCAGAAGAAGGGAGCTGTTTCACAACCTGTGTCCTTTGCCCTAAAAGACTTTTGGATCTTCCCCTCTACCGCCAATGTTGATTTTCTTTGTTCTGTGTTCCCTAAGGGGAATCATCAAAGTAGCAAAAGAAGGAAATCATTCTTATATCTTCTTGCCAACAGCATTTTCCCTATTTTACTATAAATGAGCACAGTGGAGGAAGTGGAGCGGGGGGAAAAATAATTCTGCAGACCTTAAACACCCTGAGCAAAATCTCAGCTGTTGCAGAGTGTGAAGCTTATGGTTGCTTTTGAGAGCCCTGGTGTGGACCTTCTTGCAAGAATCAAGCAGCTTGAAAGAAGGCTCCTGCTGGTAGAGGGCTGGATATAATCAATTACTGTATGGTCTGATCAAAGATAAAAGTATATTACGTACAGCATATGTAATGTGAACTTAGAATATTTTTTTCTATGTTTAAGCCATATATTTTAAATTACAAGAATTCACCTCTGTGATACACTGCAATGAGCTTCAATGGGCAGAAACCCATTGCAATTCGTTTGCTCCCCAGTGCAGTTGCCCATGTAATTTTTCATTATTGTATGAGAAGAATATTTTGGAAAAGCAGTCGATACAGTTGCTTGATCTTGTGTCTTGGTATCAGATTTTTTTTTCCACAACCCCCTCTCCCAAAAGTACAAAGCAATAAATAGCTAGGCATGGTGCTCTGTAAAAATAGGTTTTTGACCTCTCCATTTATTGGTATACCTTTAAGCTTGCAGGTTTCTAACAGTCTCTGCTTGGTCCCACTTTCTTCTCTGTAAAAAGAGAAACTACTGCTGGTGTAGCAGCAGTACAGTATTAGTTTATTTTCTGAACAGTTTTTAAACTGTTTCTCATGTATTAAGGGAGTCTTTAATTAAAGTTATCGGTTGCAATTTATCTCTTTGTATTTCAGCTTAGGCTGACTACTTTCTGTTTAAAAACGTATTTCTGCCGTGCAGTGTAGATGTGCACGCTGCTAAGTATTTAAGTAACTTTTCTACCTCTATAGACACTTCAGCTACAGTTGGTAAGTAAATCCAAGTGTCCGATTTAAATTTATTACAAAAGCTGCATTATTGTTGTTTAGTTCGTTCCCTTTGCTTTTCTTGTTAGTAGACATCCCTGGATGTCTCAAGGCTGAGAAGTCACTTGAGAATTCCTGTCTGTTTTCCTGTGCTGCAGGAAAACTGCCTGCATGTTCCCCAGTTCCACAGAACCATTGCCAGCATTTTTCTTTTGCTTCCTAGCAACTGCCAATTTGGCAAAAATGAATGTGTGGGACCTGGAACTTTCTAAACTGCAGGAGATGCAGAAACAAGGGTCTGCTTGTATTGCATGGATGTGTTTTATAGTACTTTCAATAGCAAAGAGGTGTCAGTGTCACCAGCCTGCCAGCATGAGAGATCAAGGAATAAATTTTCAGGGCAAAAGATATCCCTTCTCTGTAAGAAGTGTTTGTAGAAGAGAGCAAAGGCAGCATGGAGAAACTGCGACTATGCAATGTGTGATAGCATTTCTGTGCTTAACTGACGGCCTTCAGCCTGGGACAGTGTGCCTTCACTGCAGGCAGGAGTGGGGATGCAAATTCAACCGGGATGGCTTTAAAGAACTGTGTTTTTCAGAAACAGTCACAGCAAGATAATCTTGTCACTATAAATCTGCCTGCTCACTTGAATTTCACAGCCCACACTCAGCTTTGTGCATCTTCCAATACGTTATTTTTGGTTTAAGCTTAGTCTGAGGGGTGTTGACACTCACTGCCAGTCCCATGGAATACCGCGTGTGCGTGTGAAAACTGCCACACCTGTGCCTCATCCCTCACTGCAGTGAGGGAAGCTTGTGTCGTCCTTGTCGCCCTTGCTCTGCTTCTCATTTCTAAAAAGGTGGTTTGTTCCTCCATTCTTAAAATTGCATAGGTCAGTCTCTTTTTGGTCAAGCTAATCCCAGCTGCTTGTTTAAAAGAAAAAAAAGTAGAAAAAACCCAAACAGTACAAAAACACCTCCAAACATCTGGGATTTTGTTCTCTGTATTTGTCTTCTCCACTTGCCTAATTTTCAGCCATTCTTCTGCATAGTATTTCTGATAGGAACAGCAAAGAAAGTTGCCCTGCACTGAGAATTCATAACTAAATGTTCTTTTTTTAGTATTTTGCCTCTTCAAGCACATTTGAATTCTAACATTTGAAGCACCTGATTAATTTTTTCAGAATGTTGGAAACAAGTTATCTCCTGGCTGAGATCGTATACAAAACATTTCAGCCTGCAGCAAGCTTTTCTTTTTAATCTGCAGTTTTAGTAAACCCTCAAAAAATCAGGTTTATAATTGAAGTGACAGCACAGCCCTGACTGTAGCACTACTGGCACACCTCCATAACCAGAAGCATACGTTGCTGCCATTTTTAAGAATAAAATTAAGCCCTGGTATGTTAGGCAGTGGACTTTATGCTTCCTGCAGTTTTCCGCAATTTTAGAGAAATCTGAAAATTACACTTTGTTGCATTGAGGGTGGACTGTCTACAATTGGCATAAAGCAGTGTGATTCAATTGGAGGCAGTGATACTGTGTAGATTAGCCTGAGGTGACAGAGTAGCATAATAAATTTTAAAAGTGTGTTTGTAACGTGTAGGGAGCTTGTGTTTTCTCAGGTGGAATAGCTGGGTATGTTTGATATGTTTTGGGGGGTTTTTTGTGTGCAATAACACTGAAAGTGTCTTGAAATTTCCAGTCACATTTTGTACTAGAAAACATCTTTTCAGAAAAGAAAAAAAAAAAAAAAAAAAAAGGAGCAGCTTCCTTAACCACATTTTATGCACAACTTATCCTTTCTGTGAGTTGTTGAAGAAAAATAAAAATGCTCTGTTATCTTGTATCAGACCTAAGTGGCCTGACCTGCTGGGTGGTCCCAAGGACACAATATCCTGCCAGTCAGATTTTGCATTGTACAGTGACAGATTTGGGTGAGGAAAATAGACCAGTGTCATCTTCTCCTCTCGTGCATGTCTCATGATACTTGTTAGCATATGAATGTGCAATTCTTTATATAATCACCTGTAATTCTCTGTGGTGTAACACATCTAGCCGTGGGACTTCAGGTCCTTGGCAGGCACTTAATTGCACATTAGATATTGCCTGTTATTTTCAGTTGTCAGGAGTGACAAGTGGAGCAGAGTATCAAAACAGTCATATTTTAACAAGCAAAGGGAAGAAAAAGTGCGTTGAAATGGTTTGTATTCAGCTCAACAGCCAGAAGTCATGGCCGTGAGGACAATTTTGGGATCTCTGCTAACAGTTCTCAATTAGCTGAGGTCTAACCAGCCTAGAAAAAAAACCTTTCACACCTTGCCAGGACTACTGACCTTTGCCTTGCACTTCTGTAAAACTTCTTTGGCACTGCCAGCAAAGCTTCTGCTGCCCCTGGTTCAGTGTGAGGAGCAGGGTGCAGACACTCGCAGCCTGGCCCCACATGAAGCCAGCACAGGTCTAGCAGAGCGGGTTTTCTGCGGGCCCTGCTGCATGGCAGAAGGTGCCCACTGCACAGTTGCTGGAATCTGCAGATCTGCATGCCGTGTCCCAACCCTCCATCCTGTTTTTCCAGCGATGTGCCAGGGACACAAAGGCACAATACCGTGTTAGCAGTTGGACACCACTTCCTGTGATGGAAGGGAAGCTGATGGGGGAGTGTTTACAGGAGATAAATAGTGACCCTGTCTTGGAACAGTCTCTTCTGACCCAGACTGAGGTCTGCCTGTGCAAAGAGCAACTTAAATTGCAGATACTATTGCTTCTACTGCTTTTGTTGTAGGGACTGATAAACATTTTGTCATTTAACAGCTGTTAATCTGAGACACCCCGCAAGTATCCTCTTAAAAGGGCACATAAATGACAGTATAAATTAATGTGCTTAGCACTTCAGGCAAACCTGCATGTATTTAATAGTTTAACTGCACAATTATGAATTTAATATCACTTTGCTTAACATTCTTGATAGTTATGCAGTAAGAGTCCTGCCCCTCAGATCAAATAGCTCTGTATTTCCACCATAGTCTCCATGAGGAGTTGTTCAAATCATATTTGCTTCTCTGTTGAAGAGTAAATGGGGGATGCACATGACAGAAATGACTGTAAACATACCAGTCTGCATCACTTCCACCAGCAGTTCTCCCTGGTGTTATCTCTGACAGCCAGGGTAACTTTTTGTAACCATCATGCAACATCATGAGTAATAATCTGTTGTTAACACACTGTCCATCAAAAATGTTTACTCACAGAGTGACAGCTAACACATCTGGACTACATACCATGTTTGATCTGAAATACCAGACTCACTCTGCTGTAACAATGACAAAAGCATGCCATGGCTGTGCTGTTCAAAGCATAAAATATAAGGACTATGTGATGTCTGATGTAATTTAAATATTTATAAAAATACTGGCTATTCTAAAATACATATTAACAAATATTGTCTAAAATATTATTATAGTTTGTAACATCTCTCGTAAGTGCATTTTTACAGTGTAATTGGTACTCCTTCAAAGTGAGAAAAGCCATTTTTAAACTAGGTTTTCTAAGTGTACTGTTAAGTGAATGTGCTGTACAGTAGAGCGTAAAAGATACATAAGGTCTATCTTACTGCTTCTAGTAGGGGTCTTGTGTTGAAGCACTTAGTTTTGAAGCCCAGGTATCTCCACTGTCATCAAAACTGTATTGATGTAAATCAGGGATAGGAATTGCTGCATCCCATGCTTTATTGCAGTGAAGGCTTTTCAGACATGGACTAAATCTTTTGCAGATGTAAAGGGAGACTCTGTAGACAGCTTTCTTACCACCTGGGAGCCTCGCACAGGGCTTTCTGTGGGCTGCAGTATTCCTCAGGAAGTAGTGCATCCATCCTCTGCTGTGTGCCTTTCCAGGTGACTTTAGGACCCAAAAGGGAAGAGCAGCTTAGCCCCAGCCTGCCTGAGTCCCTCTTACAACAGGTCCAGAGCAGTTCACTTTGCCAGTGAAAATACCTGTTGTGGACTTGGACCAAACAGAAAACATTTGCCCTCAAGCCTGTTGAGTGGATAAGCTAACCCTGACCATTTACCCTATTCATACCCCTAATACCATCAGAGTTGCGGGTCATTTGCCTCTGGGAAGGCATTCTTTTCACTTCTAACCATAGCCTGTATCTTTTCCAGTAGACTGTTGTTGTACCTACAGGATACACCTGTAATACTTGACTGTGTATAAAAAACAGAGTTTGCAATGTATTAAGATACATATTTGAAGAAATTTTAACACTGAATGAGAAGATCATTTTGGATCAATTCATTCAGTAAACTGTTACCTAGGACATAGTGGGTTTGTTTCCTTCCAAAAATCTAAACCATTTATATGCTTCAGACAAGCAATAGGTTTTCCTTTTAGATTCCTTGTGAAGTTTTCTCTCAAGACTCCCTTTCATTCACAAAAAAAAAAAAGGTAATGCTTCTAAAGTGCTTCTAAAGTAGATATTTGTTTTCAGAATGGAAGTGGAGGAGATGACAGTAGGGAAATAGCGATAACTGGCACAGGACAGACAGAAGATAATGACTTCTGTCTATTTCTTTGGATCAAGTTTAGCAGGATACTGTGTAATGAGGTTTTTCTGTGGGCTGAAGAAGTCTGAGATGCAGATGTTTCTTGTTTAAGGTGAAGAATCAAATAGTGCTTGGTGGTTTATTTAGAATGATGCTGTAAGGCAAGAAAAAGCATTCTTGCATGTCACATTAAAAAAAAAAGATCAAATAGACATTTCATGACTGGAAAAATGAGTACTAAAGGGGCTTCTAAGACAGAAAAAATAGTTATGCAGAGTTGTCTCTCAATTCTTCCTTTAATGATCACCCTCCTTGCTAGAGGAGCTCCACCTTTTTGACAAAAATAATCATGAAAAGACTGTAATTTATATAAAATTATCCCTTGAATCTACTGTTCTTCATAAGCCTAAGCGTGTCCTTTTGCAATTATTATTCATTCTAAGAGGAAAGAATATTTGGTGGGTTTTTCCTTTGGTCTTTTACACCCCAGGGGAAGAGCCTATTTGGGGATTTTTACAGCATCCAATGGTTTACAAGGTGCACAGGAAATATTACATTACAGAGAAAAATTTAAAAGTAATTTTGGCATCTAATGGAAATTAGAGCCTTACTTTTAAAGTGAATCTGAATTATTAAATACCAAGGAAGATACTTCAGAATTAAGAAATGGTGTGTAGGTACTCCCTGGAAGTATGATTCATGTCACAGGCTGAAATGAGTTCCTTGGAAAACTGGAGCCCTTTTTCCTAAAGAGCCTTGTATGAGTGTCATAGTTTCCTAACTGTAGTCATGATTGCTGTGGCAGGAACTTTCAGCCTATCTGCTGCCTTCTGATTACTAAATAGAAGAGTTTTCTAGAGTGAAAGCGTCTGGACTTGTGGATCCTTCTGCATCAGAGGAGCAGTTGCACTCTAGGTTGTCTGCAGGTGAACTGTTTCTAGAAATCGCAGGTCTTCGTTGCTGTCTTAGTGTCTTGTAGTTCTAAAATTGTGGGTGACTGCATGTCTTGTACTTTCTCTGGTTTGTGCAAGGAGGTATCTGTGAAAAGAGTGGAAATACGGCGAACACTTTGACCTTGAAGATCCTGATTCTGAATTTGCAACATGAAAATGGAGCACTGCCATAGCATTTTGGTGACCTTTTGCTTGCTTTCTGCAGGTTGTAGTGGTTAAAGTAATGAGGAAGCTGAGAGATGCTCTTTTATTTCTCTGCACAGAAGGTACTCCTCAGTTTGTACTCAATTGTTCACAAGTAGGTGGAACTATGTATGCATTAAAGGTATAAATTTGATAAACGTGGTAAGCTTAAAACTAGCCTTGAGAAAATGACTGAATTCCCTGGGCTAACAAGAGTCCTCTTGTTTATGTTTTCATATATTTCATTGGACAGTTTTTATTTTAAAGCCAGCTGTCACAACCTGATGTTTCACAGCCTTCACTGTTGGAACACGCGTGAGTTCTGGCATCAGTCTACGTGGAATATCTGTTTGAGCAAATGTAGTATCAGTATATGCCAACTATGGCCAGTTGCATTTAGTTATAGCAGTTGCAGAATGTACCTGGAGGGTCGGCATTCAGCAGGGAGTGAAGTCAGTTTTGGCATCTCTCTAATAATGCTTTGACTTCAAAACTTGTACCTCATCATGTGTGTAAGGGAAAAATGACTTTTCTATCAAAGCTGGGATTACTTGCTTGGCTGTGGGACCAGACTAGCTGTGAGGACTCAGTTTGCACTTGGGTCATGAAGGACATTGCAAAGGCTTAAGTGAAATGCAAGTCAAACTGAAACACTGATCCCTAAGACCACTGTAAAAGCCCCCAAACCATTATCTGCTTCCTGAATTGTTTCCTTCCACAGATTCTTTCTAGTTACAAGAGCATGTCTAAGGCAGCAGGACAGTTTCGTGTTGCACACAATGCAATTTTGACATTTTGAGGGAGCAGTATGTATATAAGGAGGCAAATAATTTATTAGAAATACCAGAATATATATTAGGCCAAAGGGCAGCCCTAGCATTGAAAAGTGTAGAAGATTCCCCTAAAATAACCCTGTGAGGTCACAACTTGCTTCATAGGAATTAATGCAACTTATGTGCTATGGCATAAATGGTCCTTTCTGAAATATGCAGTATGTTCATCTTCTTTGTAGTTGTGACTGTTTGAAGTGAAAGAATCCAATAGTCTGTTTGCACACAAATCACGTTGTCATTAATCACACTTGGAGAGAGTGTGCCCTATGTGGAGTGAATTATTGTTAGAAAACTACAAAACACATCCAGATCATTGTGCAAGAATAAAAAAAAAATCTAAAGAGTAACACACACTAAATCTAAAGAGTAGCATGTAAAGTANACTGGAATCTACTAATTTTCCAAACACTTTACATGTTACTCTTTAGATTTAATGTGGGTTTTTAGAGAAACACTCTAATTAACTGATTGAAACTGTTACAAATGTTATGTATACAGGTAGGATAGATAAGAAGTATTAAAGAAAAGGAAATATTTCCTTACACAAATGTAAGAAGGCTGGTCCTGACGACTCCCACTGACCTCATAGTCAGATTCAATGAAATAATGGATCACAGTCAATTTGGGGGCCTGTCTGGTGCTGGGAACAATATGGAGCAAAGCACCTCAGGGTGGTTCTGCTGAGTGTTGTTTGAATATTGTCTGACATTCCTGGGAAGCACAAGTGTTGCTCCATCTTTTGTCTACTTTCATAGTTCTGGTGGGATGAAAAATTAGATGTATTTATATCTGATTGTAATACTCCTCTTGGGGTGCAAGGAAGGAGCAGGAATCAGTTTGTGTCCTCTGAAGAGTGCAAGGGCTGTAAAATCTTAACTGGTCCATAAATGTGACAGAAGGCTTAAAAAAGTCCTTGTTGTTTTCTTTCTGTTCCAAATGATAAAGGAAAAGCCATCTTGATCTAAGCATGTTGAATATGCTGAATCATGACCATTGTCAAACCACTGCAAGGGAAAAAGCTGAAGCTTCAAAGCAAACCCTGGAATTGCAGGCTGCAGGCATCGGTCTATAATCCAAAGATGCCAAATCTACTTTATGTTCTGGCGTGTAGAAGGACCACTTACAGCAAAGTTACAAAATTCTGCACAGTTATACACAGATAAAATCTAAATTTGAATACCAATATACTGCTCCTTGTTATTTGGCACTGCCTGAACCAGTTTGGGGCTGATTTGCTTTGGGGAAGTGGCATAGCTACCCTTGCATAGTTTTGTCCTGGCTTAAACCCTATGAGGAAGACTCAATGCAAATGTGACTTTACTGCTTCCAGGCTTCAACTGGTACCTGCAGAAAGGTCTGCAGAGCTCTGTGAAATCTTGCTGTGTGAGTCAGCACTCTGCCCCATGCACTGCTATGCACTTTTGACACGAGCCAACATTTATGTGGAGTCCATGGTCCAGGAGCTATTTTGCAGGAGTAATCCCACCAGTTGTTTAACTGACACTCATGCTCTAATTCATTCCATCCTCAGAAGTATTTTTCCTATGTGTATTTTTCCACGATATACCTTTTGTGAGCAGAGGTTACTCATGGAAGAAAACATTTGGCAGGATCAAGCCCAAAGACAGGAAACTGTGTGGTCACGCTGAATGTAAGCTATAAAGTGTATATGTATTACACTAAAGTTGTACTGAATATGGCATTACAGAAGGAATGCTCTGGAAAGCAGGGCACTGGGTTGGTTTCAGCACTGGCAGCAGTTGGGTCTAGATTTCAGTCTTTAACCTCTTTCTACATAGTTGTTCCATTGCCATGTACAAATACTGTTTTACATCCACAAGTAGGACAGGCCCTTAAAAATATTTATTTGGGATATTTCAGAGCCGTCTGAAATAATGCAGAGTTGTGTACACACATCACCATGTTTTGACTGGGATACAAGAGGGATGAGTTTTGGAAGGACTTTTTTTTCTGATACATGTAGAAAGATTTCTTGCAGTGCAAAGCTAGAAGATTTTGGTGGTGGATATAACATACAGAGTGCTACAGAATGGCTTATTCTGAAGAAGTAGGAAAATGACAGCCGTGATTGTTTTTTTATATTACTATGTGTACATTGCAAATAAAAACCATATAGTGAGACTGTGATGGGAAAGTGGAGAACTTTGTCAAATACCGTTTAGACTTCTTTTGGCAGTCATGTATTTTCCCAAGTTCAAATGACAATGTATTGTCCAAGGAGAAGTCTTTAATTTTCTATCTATCTGATCTGAGTGATTTGCATACAAAAGATCTATGGCAAAAAAACCCTCTTAAATGTTGGTATTTTTATTGGTTTAAAAAGACTTGCGTCTGCACCCTTCATTTCAGAAGATCAACATCTCTCGCAAGATCTGTAGATAGATAGCAATTACAAAAAGTGGTTCGCCCACACATACAGTGGCTTAACTCTTTAATAACAGTTATTTTTGCAAAAAAAAAAAAAGCATGAACATACCTCAATCAATACACTTTTGTTGTTCTGCAGAATTTCTTGTTTTCTTAAGCTCTTCAGGAGTATGAGCTGATAGCAGGGTCATAGCAGTACATCTGTGGCGCTCACTCATGTCCAGTCACTTGGGGAGGAAGAAGTGGTAAAGCCTGAAGAGCTGTAGTTTATTCTCTCCATATTAGTCCCAAAGAAGAGATGAGCAGTGAATGCTTCTACAGCACATATTACAGAAAAATTATTAATATCTTATGAACAAAGAATAAGTTAATTTTACCCTAGCTAATACTGAAAGTAGCATATGGTTTTACGTGGCTTTATATGGGTTTATGTGGGGTTTTTTTAATATGGTTTTATATGGGGTTTTAATATGGTTTCATATGGTTTATATGAGGCAGCATGTATGGTTTTATATAAACCATGAAAACAAATGCTATCATATGAGCTTTCAATGGTATTTAGGCAGTGCAAAGGTACAGTTTGTCTTAGACCAAAATAAAACTCAACTTGATACCTGCTATTTCTGTGTTGTCTGTTGTTTCACTGCTGTCTTTTCCTTCCTGTCTCTGTTTACAATTTTGTTAGGTTGCACAGGTATTGATACTGTTGATTTGGCTCCTGTGGAATCCAGCCTTACCCCAACAGCCAAAGACAAAACCTTTGAGCACCCACCAGGGATGTCTTGAGCGCCCTTCACTTTCATTCCTCTATTAGTCTAGTTACTCTTCTGTAGGAGTCACAGCACGCTATTTATTTATTTATTATTTATTCCTCTGAGGAATAAAACTTTTTGAGTAGGGAGACTAGCATTCAGCAATTTTTTCACAGAAGATATGAGAAAAGGAGTTGTGAAAAACCGTAGTTCTGGAACTCTACTTTTGTCTTACTCGTTTTCTCTTGGAGCATTCAGCTGTTCTCTCCTATTTTATTTTTTTTTCTCACTAACGCTCCAGCACCAGAATCAAAGAATTTGCCCTGAAACCACTCCAAAAGGTGCTTTGGT
Source organism: Melanocharis versteri (assembly GCA_013397845.1). Classification (NCBI taxonomy): domain Eukaryota; kingdom Metazoa; phylum Chordata; class Aves; order Passeriformes; family Melanocharitidae; genus Melanocharis; species Melanocharis versteri. The sequence goes on along the minus strand of VZTG01007483.1, from coordinate 3,401,199 downwards.
GGAGGAAGAAAAGCCTCTGAAGCTGTGGAAATGTCAGATGGGTGCTATTGAGGTGAAAGGGCAAATTTGCTAATGAAGACTATAGATGATGCAAAGTATTGCATAGCTGACATGCAGAAGGTATTTGGTGTAAGGGTAGTTGCCAGAAGTCTTTTTTAGCCCAGTGTAACTTCCAGGTGAGCACGGCAGTGAAAAAATCGAGAAAGAACTGAAAAATAAAGAACCCCAAAACCCAACCCAATTAATTAAAAACCTTTTTTATAAACATAATTTGAAACATTCTTCATTATTTATGTAATTTATGGTTTTGTGACCTTCTTTTTGGGATGCAGATGTTTGATTCCTGGTGCAGTCTCAGGCTTAGTCCTGATCTTAGGCTACGGGAAGCCCCCGCTATGAATCAGTGGTAATAATCAACACTTGTAAATGGAGAAATGGTGGGGGGGAGATGACAAAACTTCAGATGCACTGTGGGTGTTTTCCCCCTTTAAGCAGGCATGAGTTTTCTTAGCTCTTATCTACGGTGGTTCCTAAGAGTTAACTTTTAAATGACCAGCTATCATGTTTTGCAAAGTGGATAGCAGGATGGACTTTTCTTAAGGCAGAAGAACCCTGCTTGTTGTTTGAACTTGAATATTATTTGAAGTTGGGTTGGGTTTTTTTGGCCTCTTGGGCATAAATAGAGCAGGTGTGTGTTTGCCACAGGCCACAGCTCAGGAAAGCTGTGTCAAAGCACAATGAGGTCATTGTGAAACATCAGTATTCTTCCAGAGACCTGGCTGTTACAGACAGGAATACTTAAGAAAGATCTGTAGACTGGATTGCAGATGATAGACAGAAAAGACTTCAAGAAAAATCTTTGTCTGCCTAATCGTGTTTGCCCAGTGAGAACTACATCTTATCACCCACCTCTGAACAAGCTGTTTGAAGCGACTGTGTTGACAGTGAAGTGGGTTTGCACACATCCAGTGTTGGGTTGATCTTTGAGTGCTAAGGAGATCTGGTTTCTTTAAACAAATCGTTCTGCATGTGAACAAGGTGAATATTTTCATTGTAAAGTGTGCTTTGACTTTGAGTGTGTCGGGAAATACTGTACCCACTAAATGATTATTAAATGGAAGGGAGGGAGGAGTTCCCAGGCATTATGGAGCCAGGTTCTACAGCTGGACTCCTAGCTGACACTGACAGCACTTAGCCAGGAGTAGAAGAATATGTTGTATAACTCACTGGCTCTACCAAGTACGTAGTGGTACTCTGCAAATAAACTTTCTATCAAGGTATTTTTGGACTTCTGCCTCAAACCAAGCGGATAAGGAGCATTTATGGCTCTAGCAATAAAATTCTGCAGATGTTCTTTTTTGTATGTGCAGTACTAAAAAGGAAAGCCATGCTATGCTTTTATCAGATCAGCTTGAAATCAGTACAAGTGTAGCTTAGGGTTGGGATTTATGTTTTCACAGCAACATACCTTTTTTACTCCAAGAAGGCTTTCAGTGTTTGTGCTTAAAGTCCCACATTAAGGCCCCCAAAGTGACAACAATATGGTTTTCTTTGTGAGATTTGAATGTCTGGATTAGGTCACTTCACTCTTTTATAGCTTTAACCAGCTTCAACTTGTACTGTGGTGACACACATCTGCTGACTCGATGGATCAGTGCATTAAGCTTCAGGCTGACTGGTGGGCCATGCTTGAAAGACTTTTGGCATGTGCTGGTGCCTGCATTTTTCACCCTTGACTGAAAGCATATGCTTCATACAATTGAGACAGTGTTAGCATGTGGGTCTCAGGCAGCCTCCTACACATCTGGCAGAGCCTGGCCCTCCTTCCAGGTGAATCATCTCTCCTGGGAGGGTGGCTTGCAGCACTGTGGCATCTGCAGAGTGGCAGGAAGTGTCTGAATTCATCTGAGAGTGATTTTTATCTTCACATGCTTTTCCAATTTCATCAGGCCCCTCATGCTACATTCCAAGTGACATGATTAAACCTGCCAAAGACAAAGGGAGGCTGATTGATAAAAATTATCTCTGACCCTTCACAATCTGTCATAGCTTAAGATAGTAGTAATAATAGTAGTAATGATGGAATGAAATAAGTGTTATGCAAAGGAAGTTATTATTGTTTGAATAATATTCTGTAAAACAGGATTACTTCCTTGCTTTTTGTTTCCCTTTTATCAGCCAAATTAACTTGTCATCAGCATAATAGAAGAATGGACTGCAAAGGATTATAAACTTTACATTGACTTTAAGTGGCACTTTACTGTGATTTCTATTGTCTTGGTTTTATTTTAACTTTTAAGTTTGAAGGCACAATAAAGATGCAGACCAACAGCAAAGGATCAGTTTTCACAGTGGAGGTCAGACATTTAGGCAGAGGTGTTTTTTAACAAGGAAGGTATGGATCTATTTTTCTCAATATGAAAAGAAAATCTTTGAAGGAAGATTCTAAACATAACTGGTACTACACAGCAAATAGAATATTTTATAAGCACAGTACATAAAAATATTTTTATTCTTTAGTCTGCTGTACTAGACCAGGCACTTGGGTTATAGTTCCTTCCAACCAAGCATCTGGACTGATACAGAGGATCTGTAAGAAAGGAGATTAACTCTTTGTACCCTGAGATGTGTTACAGATCTGTTGCATTTGCTGCCATTTCAGTATTGCCAGGAACAAAAAGTTCTCATAGGAATATTTTCAGTCTCTTGCCTTCTTTAGAAACTACCCTTTATTTTGCCAGAGGAAAATGAAAAATACTTAGGCTAAAAAGCATATAGCTATTTTGAAGTACAAAAACCAGCACATCTGTGTAAGTTACAGTGCAAAGACAACTATGCAAATTTATTTCTTGGTTACTGTAGTGTTAATGACAGGTAATTCTGTTGATTTCATTTGAGTTATTCTGGATTAATGTATCTAGTGAGGGCAGAATCTGACCCACTTGGCTTTGATGTGTGCTCTGCTGTGTTAGGAGCTGCGAGGTTCTTTTGAACAGATGCCTGTGTTCCGCTGATATGCGGGGTCATTAAAAAGATCAAGATGACCAAGGCTGAGACGTTTGGATGGCTGCAGGCAGCTGTGCTTTGCCTCTGCTGGCTACACGGCGTGGATCTTCTATGAATTTTACCTCTGAGGTTAGGTGTGTGGGAGCATTTTGCTTACTGACCACTGCCAAGCCCTAGCCCCATGTCTGGATGTACAAATCTGGGCAAAGATTACAAGGTATGGCTCTTCCTGAGAAAGCAGTAGGTTCCCATGTGTCACGTAGAAGGAAATCCATGCAGGGCTTTTGCTAGGCAGGCTATGAGAAAGTTGCAGGGCTTTTCCCAGAGAGACAAGACAGCAAATAAATAGTTGCTGAGTGTGTTGTTTCTGTACTTAACAAAGGTTTGGTGTTTGGTGTGTTCTGTAAGTACAGGACTTTGCAGTTTACTGCTACCACAGCAAAGCGGCTGGTCACCAAGTAGCTGAGTCAATGCTAGATAGCCTGAAAGGCTTCCTTCTAGATATTTTTATGGAGGAGTTAAAATTGCACAGGGTTCTAAGAGATCCTCCAATGATTACAATGAATACCAACTATCAACTTAATCAGGAAATAATACTTCAAATCCTGCCAACTTGCTAACAAGAAGCTTCTTCAGTGTTCTGATGGTCATATCTTGCTAAAAACCAAAGATTTAATTTTACCTGTTCAGTGTTGTTTTCATGCCTTTTTATCTCTTTACTGCTGTAATAGGTACTTTATTTCAGTGTATGCTTCAGTAGATTGCACCAGTGTGCATTTGTTCATTTTGTGATTTTTTTCTTTCTTTCAAAGCCTATTGGAGATAAAAAGTGAATGACGTTATTGCTTATATACAAGTACATATGTAAGCAGAATGGCATCATCTAGTGTAGTAAATACGGGGTTTGTTTCTCAACGCAAATAAAGTTCTGCAGCTAAATTTAGCTCAAAATATTGAATACTTGAAATGAGAGCAGAATAAAGCTGTATTTCACTGTTTGGATAGTGAAGCACAATCGCTTTTTTTTTTTAAAGAAGTCTTTGTACACTTGGGATTTTTCCCAAACATGTTTCTGATTCAGGAACTCTGTTTTGAAGGCTCTGAAGAGCAGGGCTAGATGCACCCATCATTTGGATATGGGTTGGCAGAGCTACTTTGCTGCGTCTTTTCCATGTGAGCCAAAACACAAGCAGTGCCCTCAGCAGTGCTGTGGGGTGGGAGGAAAGGCTGTCACACTCTCCCCCAGCAAATCCATTCGAGCTGAAGAGTTAACAGCCCAGCGATGAAACTGGGCCATGTTTAAAGCACTGTGGCAGGGCAGCTAAACAGGCTCTCATTTGGACCTGTATGGTTTTCCAGAAGAGAAAGAGAAGGACAAAGTTGGCTGACACTTGATCCTTCTCTCAGAAAGCCTCTTTTATTAAGTAGCTGCTGATAGGAAGTGTCATTCGGCAGTTATAAAGGCTGGCAGTTGCAGATAGGTCTCTGCAAAGGCTGTAGGCCAGAGGGAACCCAGGAGGGGATGCAGGTGGAGGCGTGCTGAGGCAAGGCCTGGCAGGACAGCACTCAGCACTCAGACCTGAGTGCCACTTGCCTGTCTTGTCCACTCTGCAGCCAGGCAGGTACAACTGTCTGATCTTTAGAAATGCTGCAGTGACTTGCACTTATGGCAATCTGTGCATGTAGTAGACATTGCCTTCCCCCCCCTCCCCACCAGTTATGGTGCAGGGGATTTTTTTTAATGAGTCAGTATTTCTTGCCACTCAGCACTTAGCAGCTTACACAAGAATGTGTAAAGACATAAAAACACCATGCTTCTTACCTTCAGCAGTGATTCTCTTTGAGATAATTGCAGTAAGTCATCAAGATACACTCCATTGTGGCAGAATTGTTCCTTACCTTTAATAAAAGAAGTGGAACTGCACTTTTTTGTCTGTAAACAAATAGAGTTGTTTCAGAATTCCTTTTTCCAGTGTTCCTGACCTGGCTTCTGTTTTTTGGTCTTACGCTCAAACTTGGAATCTCCATTATTCAACAGGGGTTTCCTTCTTTTCTTGTATGCTTTATGATTGTCAAGGTAAGGTATTTTAGATCAGGAAAAGTTGGGATATATACAGTTGTTCATATATATTCACATGTGTAAATTTAAATGTCCGACACTACATGCTATTAACAATGAATGTATGCTTCTTTATCTTAATCAGTTGCACAGGTTGAGAAATGAGTGTTTGTGAAGTGACACTGCATGTGTAATTGTGAGGTAATGGAGCAAAATGTAACATTCTTGTTGTATTTCTTGGCACTTGTATTTAATTGTAACCATAACAATGAATTGATTAATTTGCTAAGTGCAAGGACTGTGCTAAAACTTAACTCCCCCATGTCTCTGAGTGCCTTTGCCACTAGGCAACAGTCGTTTTCCAGCTTGTGTTCTCCTTGTCTGGTAAAAAGGTCTGACAAATAGGTGCTGGGTGTGTGTGTGCATGCATGCACATGTGCATGTGTTTATTTTACTCTCATTTAGAGCCATTAAGAACTTGATCCCATAAGGTTCTGAGCATTTTTATTTCCTGCCGGCTTTTCGGGGGAACACCTTGTAGAAGGCATTTGGCCTTGATGATAACACTCCTCGCAGAAGGAAAAAAAAGCGGGGGGGATGAGGATAGGAGGGGAGTTTGGAGAGAGTGAGTGAAGGAACACAACCGAAAGCATTGAATCCACCATTTTCTTTCTGTCTGCCTGGTGTGTTTGCTGCCATTAGATTCATGGCAGCCACGCAGCTTGGAGACAGGACTTCACACAGGTTAATAGGTGTGCATGGCTTTTATCTGCCACTGCCCTCTACTGAATAGAATACAAGAGGTGATTTTTCAGCTATGTGTTGTTGTAATAATTTCAGTCTTGAGGTATCTGAGACTCCATTAGAACAGACAGCAGAGGTCACATACTTCTGGATACCTTTAATTTTTTGCGGGAAGTGATATACAGCCTTCTGTCATGTAATGCAAAGGTGTGCAGCTTGGAGAAAACACTCCTACTGTTCAAATCACAACACTATTTAAACGTCTTATATCCTGGGCATGTAGCATTAATAGCTCTCAAGTCAAAGTACGTAATGTATGCCTAGCTTTAGGAAATGTCACCAACTCTTGTTACATAAAAACCCCAAAACCAAGCACTAGGCAGCCTGTAAGTAGAACAAAGTTTAATTTTCATGTAATGTTCTGGTTTGTAAGAAATTATTTTAATAAATTAAAAAGAGCAGTAGTTGTAGCTTTTAATTTCTTTGCTTTAGATAGTTCAAGGCAAAAACTGTATTTGTGTTGTTTTTTTAACCTCTGACATGGAACAAAATAGGGACTGAAGCTAAATATGGTCCAGGCTTCTCTCAGTTCCTGGGGAAAAACTTTCTCGGGCTGTCTCACTATTTCATCAGCTTTCCCTCTAACTAAAGCAAGGGACACTGTTTCATGGTGAAACAACAGAAAGCAGTAAGAGCTTAACAGGGCCCTCCAGGTAACATGAAAGAGTGCCTCAGTCATCCTCTGTCTTGTTACTCTAAACACCAACTGCATTGTCTCGAGTCGTTTTCCCTTGCGGGAACACTTAGCCTTACCAAACACAGCTCAGCCTTACAGGTACATTCCCACCAATTAAAGAGGAGGGGTTCCTCACAAGTGCTGCCAATGCACCCACCTAGCTTGAGCGAGGATTGCCAAGTACAACAAACAGTGCCAAAGTGTGTGGTGGTTTTGGGCTCTGCTCCAACAGGGACCAAGATGAGACACTCAGTCACAACTTAGCCTTTACATAAAGCCAAATCTTTGTGTATTCCCCTGGATTATACTTGGAGCCATCCTCATAATGTAAGGTATACCTGGGCGGCTTGTGGCCTCATCTGCTGGCAGAGCTCCAGCCTGGGAGAGACTGGGCAGTGGTGCATGCTTGGGGTTGAGGCTTAGTTTGGGGCTTACCAGTTAGGTTGGCAAGTCTGGTTTGTGGCAATCAAAATTGAGATTCTCTCAAGGTTTTCAGCTGTGAAGCATATGAATTTGGGGCCTTGCAAAACACCAGCCTCCCAGAAGAGAGAAAATAGGTACCTTCCAGTCTTGGATCTAACAAAGAACTGAGGGTGGGGTTTGGATGAAGGTTCAGATCTGTATTCTCTGTTTAGTTTCAGCATTGTGGTTTTGGACCATCAGTAGTGGTAACATACAAATGATTTTTCTCTCTAAAGAGCACAGTAAAATGCTATTATACTTGTTAATCTTCTTTTTTATATCTTGCCAAGTGAGGACTGCTACACTGCAGCTGGCATAGTGGAGGTGCCTGTGTTTTTGCCACTCTTTGTTCACGGGGGAATGAGGACAGTTTTCTGTACACAGTATTCTGCCTTCTCCTTAAAACATCTGAGTCACACAGCTGTTTCCCAGTTAAATCACAGCCTCAATCTGACTGTACATTAAGTTGTGTTATGCAACACAGGCTGGCAAACTTGTCCACTGATACAAACTGCACAGTGAAATCTGAAGATGGACAAAATCCCATTCCTCTCAAGGGTTTACTCTTCTTTGTGTCAGTGACACTTCCGTTATAAGCCCCTGTCTTGATCTGCAAGAGGTTTGGTCACCATAATTCCTCATTGCAGTAGGCTTTGCCAAAGACTGCTTTAAAATCTCCTTAAACCTCTGTAACAGAGCCCAGAGTAAAAGATGTTCCCGTGTGCACACCATGACACCTCGGGCTGCCACAGCTGTGAACCTGCCTTGCCAGGCCTCTCTTAGTGCTGCTGCATTTAGACCCCCAACAAAGAGGAAGGCAGTGGGTGCTTTCCACTGCTGCTGCCTCTCCCTGCTTTGCTGGCAGAGGCCGCGTGTCCTGGTTTACATTGGCAGAAGCCAGCATAGCTCAGGGATGAATTTAGCCCTTGGCACTCCTTAGAGAGCTGACTCAGATGACTGCACTTGAAAAGTACAGGCTGGTCTCTTATTTAATTCTCCTGAATGTCCAGATTTTATTATTTTAAATTTTGTTTCTTTTAAAGCTGTTTTTGTGTTTAGTGGGACAGCCTTGCTGTTTGACTCCCTGGGCTGTCCTGGAGTTACTACAAGAATAAAGTAGTAATAGTGTTCACCTATACAGCACCTTATCCCAAAGTACCTCAAGTTCTTCACACAAAATAGATTCAGCCTGATCAGTGGGCCAGATGATAGGTAATATCCATTACTTTTTATGAGAAAAGGCAAGTATGGAAATTTTAGGTGGTGTGCTCAAAAGTGCATAGCAGAGGAATTTCAGAAGTAAGATGGAAGGTAAATACCACAGTTACTTCCTCTGAAATCTGTGGGCAAAAGGATGACCTCTGGATTTGATTTCTTCTGCCAGCTGCTTCTGTGAATCACATTTAGGCACAACTAGAGGAGTTTGTGCCTTGAACTTCTTTTGAAATTGATTTATTATCTCTGAATTTCAGCTCATATTCTGAATTCACTGTCCTTCTGGTCTTTGCTTTGAGGGGGAAAGCTTGAAAATGTGTCCTGAGTATAGATTTGGAAGGTATGGTAGTTTCCATAGCAGCGATTCCTAGGCAGTAGCTCTGGAACATACCTGCACTGCTCAGTGTGCTGCTGGCAGTGTCCAGTGCTACTGAGGGCTTGTTCCACAAAATCCAGCAATGGGAAGAAGTGGTTGGAATTCAGCCAGCCTGTCTGAACAGATACTCTCTATCTGTACCTGTTAGGTACAGATAACTAAGTCTAGTTATCTAGTACCTAACGCCCTTAGTCGGGGGTCTCAGAACGGACAAAGGAACCCCTGCTGCCAAATCTACAGCTAGAAAGGAATCCTCAGTTAAGCATCAAATAAGTTTAAGCTTGGGAAGACTTGTGCTGCCCCAGCTAGGTGCCAGGGTCACATCGTATGCATGTTTTGGGAGGATTATACATTACATGTTAGGAGGTATCTTTTCAGCAACCAGACGTTATCTGTGCCTGGGTCTCCACAGAAGCAGAGACTCCTTGCACCGTTTCTGCTCACTTGCAGTTTTGCAGCATGCAGCACATTCCTTAGATTTTGAGGCAGAAAAACTGGAGTTTGTCTTTCATACTGTGTGAATACTTTGGCTTTGGAGAGAGCTCTAGACAAAGACAGGAGGAAATAGGGATTTGCTTCAGAAATAAAATTCCGCTGTCCTTGCTGCCGTTTCCGTATGAAACTGCTTCCTGCCAGCTCTGAGTCTGACGCACAATTTATATCGGAAGCAGAATCGGTTGGGGCAAGTTTGTGACTGTTGCTGGCATTTCTATCATGCCTTGTGCTGAATGCACAGCCTCTCCCTGCATCCCCGCTGTCTGAACACATTAGGAACGTTGTGGGGAGGAGGGCCTTGGCAGTGAGTGCCAGAGGGGGAGAGCCACGGGCACACAACTGCACAGCCTCCGTGAGCAGAGTTCGCTGCCCCTCCTCTTGGAGGACACCTTGTTGAAACTGTGGTGGACGTGTCTGAGAGACACCATTGGCTGGTATGATCTATGAGTAAAAGCTAGCTACTAATGTGAGATTTCTGTGAAGCTATAAAAGTTTTTGTCTAAATTGGTCTTGCATGCAGCATGCAAGCATACCAACTTCTTAAAAAAATTTAACAGAGGAAACTGAGATTAGTTTGCAGTGTAGGGACTCTATTAATTGTTCTAATAACATTTGGCTGAAGAATTACCCTGCGATTCAGTAGTGTTTAGGTTTGTTTCTTAATCCAGTCACCTTGTGACTGCTCTCTAAGCTTTCCCCTTCCTTTTCTATTCTTAACATGCCATTAAAATGAAACTCTTCTGTATTGTTGCTGTAAATAACATGGAAGTAAGAGAAGAACATACTTTTCAAATGTCACTGCTTTGCTCACTCCTGTTAGTTAAACTGTACTGCTTCAATAATTTAGTTGACTTCATTGGACTTACGACAGCACATGATTTTTCCCCTTACTAATAGGATAAGTAAATGTTCAGTAACGCATAGATCTAATTGTGTTTGTCACAGACATAAAGATGGGGCTTGCTCTTGCTTTAAATAGCTATGCAGGTCTCCTTGCTGCATCTACTGAAGACCCAAACAGGTATGGGGAAGCTGCTAAGCTACAGAAATCTGTCCTTTCTGGAAGTTCCCGGCTTTCTGCCACAATTATTTCTCAGTATTAAATATAATATATAATATACAGGTCCAAATTAATTGGGGGAAAATGTGCTTTCAAAACAAAATTTCTATTCAAGCTAAGTGATTAATTCAATAAGGCTGTCTAATATCATGCTACTAAAACATTTGGTTTAGAGTAAGTTCCACTAAAACTCTTGCAGTTTGGAAAGTTTTTGATACTTCTGTGACCTGCTTTAGAAACTTACTGAAATGTTTCTGTAATTCTGAATTACAGAATTCTATTGCTCATGAAGTTTGAACAAATGACAGTAGCTGGATCCTAGGCAGGCCATGCTGCCAAACTGCATAAATGTCTTCTGAGCCCAATAAGCCGTGACTTGGACCTCCGTGGGCTTTGGAGCAGGCTCTTTATGTGTGTTAATTCAGGGCAGCAATTCCTGTGCAAACCTCTGAGTGAGGTTCTGTGAAGATGGCTGTACACTATGAAGCTGGCCAGATGCTGTGATTTTTGTGATGAGGGTAAATATCTGGGAGGAATTAAGGTGGATTAGTCAAACTACCTTTATACAGTTGCCAAGCTTTCAAAAGTGAAAGGCTGCCACTAAGCCACAAGACCCTTACTACAAGCAGCACCATGCTACTGTAACTGTTATTTAAATGATTGCAGTGGGAGGTATCTCTTAAAAACCATATTAGTGCAGAGTTGCTTAATGACTTCACAGGCAAATAGATAATTAAACCATTAAACACTGTAGAACTGAGAACCGTGTCCCTAGCGAACTTCGAAGTTGTCTGTCTTCTTAATGGACTGTGAAAGCCAAGCCTGGGTCTGAATCACAATGTGAAGTGGAAGGAACCACTGGAGAATATGGATCTAGATTTTTAGCTTGGGCCATTCTCCTGATTAGTCAGGTTTTTGAGTTATCTGCTTTGTAAACATACCTGTAGATGTTTACACAAGAACAACAAAATTCCATCAGGTCTTGCACTACGAAGGGGTTTCTGTGTATATAGTGGTTTTTATCTTTGCTTTCATCTGAGAATAATATGGAGTTCAATGGAAGATACTATGAGAGAAAATTCTAGTGGAGTCCTACTTCTGGACTTATGGGCACCAGATTTCTAATACTGCAGAGTTTTTGCAGTTTTTATGTTAGCTGCATTTCTATTCTGAGATCAGGCAAAAACTGTATTTTGAAACTGGCCCACTGGAAGGAAAGGTGGGGGTGTCTGTGTATGTGACACTGAGAATGGCAAAAGGTGGAGACTTCAGTGAAGTCTCCAGTAATCCCTGGAACTTCAGGCATATGTCATACTTTTTTCTTGCTGACTTAAAGAACACACATAGCAACAAGAATGGCAAATGGCATAAATCTCAGATGGCAAGGTTTGCAGTAGTAGGGATTTTGTAAGAAAGCAAGAAGCCACAGATTTGGTCATGTCATTGGAATACAGATTATTTAATGCACATTTCTATTCTAGTATATGCATGCATCTTTTTTTGCAGGCTGAAATTCAGCATTTTGATACAGAGCTTTCAATCGCTTTGTAAGTGTTTGTAGGTGTTTGTAAGATTAAAAGACAAGGTCATCAGGCCACAGGGCATCTTCAGTTTCATCTTTTGAAAATAGGTGAACATATTAAAAAGCTATGGGAGAGTTTTTATAAGTGAGTAAATTTGACTTCTGTAACAAGACTTTTATTTCTTGTCACTTGTTTTTATTAGATTTTTCAGTTTTCAAATAACATTTTTAGAAAAAGCCTCTGAAAAGGACCCTTGCCTGTAGCAGGAAGCATAATCTCCCCGCTTCTCTCTCTCTCCTTCTCTCTCATTATATGCTGGCATGAACACTCTGACATTGCTAATTGCCTCCACATTACACTGGCTGAATTCCAACAGTAGTGGCATAAAAATTAATGAACAAGACAGAGCTCACACATAAGTAACATATGGTGCAATAGCGGTCAATTGCATTCGAGTTTAAAATAATGTCTTGAGAGAATCATGATCAAAGCAGTTTCACAAAATGAAAAGGGCCAGATTCTACTTGCACTATGTATCTCTGCTACCTCACTGTCCTCACTGAGAGCATGAATGTGAACAAGGAGATTCCCCAAACTGTAAATAGAGAATGCCAAAAAGTTGTTTCATTTGCAAATGTAGTAAGAATTTCCCCCACTATTCTTACTGTGAAAAATAGTGTGAGTTAATTTTCTGCTGGGAAGCAAAGCTAGGGAAAAAATGTTCTTAGAAATGGAGAGAATTCTTCAAAGATGTTATCGCTGTCTCTGCTAACAGTGCCTTCACAGTGCAAGCTATGCAGTTTACAGAAAGGTGACACACAGTTATTTCCCATTATCCTAAAACGTGCAATTTAAAGTTAACACAAGTTAGTTTTATCTGTGTATATGCTTCACGCAAAATCCAGACTTCAGGGCAATTAAGATAGTGTTAATACAAGGTACTCTCAAGATTCTTTCAAGTTGAAAGCTTGCTTAAGATTAATGTTAAAATTCAGGTTTTATTCTCTTGCCAAAGTACATGCTAGGTAACCTCTTGTTAACATTAATGGGAGTTAAATATTTGCACTCAGAGGAAAATAGACCCCAGATATGATACAAACTATGCTTATATTACATAATATAAATAAGCACTGCTTGTTTAATAGCTTTTACTGCCTTATTATGGAACAAACGGCTACAACAGTATTGAAAGGTCTTAAGATACAAATTATTGATTTTTATTATGCTGGTGATTTCCTATCATGTTCTTTGTCTCGTGAGATTTGAACACTAACTTTAACTTATATGGGACAAGTCCTACAACAGTTTAATGAATGACCCAAATAAATCACTGTATCAGTGCAGTGTTCATCTACATGGAAAGGAGCTTTGTATCACTTCAGTGCCTGTTTCCTCAGCCAGATGAGGTACTTCGGCCCGTTCCCGAGGTTAGAGCAGCCTGGGTGTTGCCCAAACTGAAATGTGGCTGCAGATGGCCCCGCTGGGTCATTACAGCCACTGGAGAGAGCTGGAATGCAGAAATGCTCAAGCCAGTCCCCAATATGCCTCCTGCTACTCTGCAGGAATTTCCTTGGGGCTAACTCCCACTGGCTCATAGCCATTTCTACTTTAACTCCTAGCAGGATAAAGAAGAGTTAGGACAGTTTATTGGGGCACTGGGAATGAATGGTAGACAGTTCTTTACCTGTCTGGATATGAGTCTTAGCTGTATTTTAATTTTTCTCTGCTACTTAAAGAAAGTGTTTCTCAAAGAATTACTGAACTATCCTTTTGGTAATCTAATCCTGAAGCAGTAATTGCTTCTCATCTGGATTCTCAGAATATGATATAATGTTGATTTCAGTTTAACTTTTATTTACTTACTTTAATGTTAAATAGAACAGTTGATTTTAAATTTTGGGCATAGTTTTGGGTTTGGCTTAAGACACATTACAAATTATATTTTAAAGGAAAAATCATGCAATAGCTGAGAGCTGAGTTCAGTGCAATATAGTGGCTTCAGCATAACCCTTTGCATTTACAATGCAATTAGGTGCTATTCTCCCACAATTAATGGGCCAAATGGCACTCCCACTTACTATAATAAACTTCCTGATATGAATCTGAGATAACTCAGATTGATACTGAGACTTATGGAAATGCCCTGTTCTGCAGAGATGCAACAGGGAGAGAAAAGCACCAGCTGAGTTGCTGTTTCTGCTGCTCTTACCACAAGCTGGTTTTGGCCCACGGTATCTTGGTCTATACATGAGGAAGCAGCCTCTCTCTCTCTTCTTTCTCTTTTCATAAAAAGAAGGCAAAGGGTACCAGATGGCATGTGTTACAGAGCTTTTCCTTCTAGCACAGACTTTATTTCCAAGATGTAGAATTGTGAGGATTCCTTCAGTCATCCCCCCAGAGTCACAGGTTTGGTATCTCGCCAATGGCATGTAATACACTTCCTGGCATGCTGTAGGAGAAGTAAAATTAGTTCAGAACTTCACTTTACTGTTGCGGCTTTTTTTTTCCTGTGTTATTTGAACATGCCTGGAAAAGGATCAGTGTTTAAGATGTATTAACCATTTCATTTCTGAGTGGGCCACAGCCTCTCAGCCTGGTTGTAGGCTTGGACAGTTGTCAAAATCTGTGAACCTGAGTCTTGTTGCCTGATGCCACATGCAAGTGTCTCTCATGCTTTGTTCTGTTTCCTTGGTATGGACTAAAACATTGGGAGGTAACTGGAAGTGATCTTTTTAAAAAAAAAAATCTGTCATTTATGTAGTTTTTCTTACAAAAATATTGCTGGTAAAATTTATTTTTCAGTAGTTAGGACTTCCAGGTGTGGTTTCAGGGTTGCTTTTGTAGACAAAAGAGAAAGAAAAAAAACGAGAAAATACAAGTGAGTGATTGTTGTAGGCTGTTCCCCTTAATAACATTTTCAAGTGAATTTAAAGCCATGTGAAAAAAATCCACATGAAATAGTTATTATAACCCAGTGATTACTATATACTAATAGATATTTCTCTCGTTTGCATATGTGGGTGCAACTTAACAAGTTTAGTGTCAAAAGAAAGTTTATTTCAAGGGACTTAATCAAAAAACTTCATTTAGGTCTTGGGACATCACAACTAAATTCTTTGGCATTTGCTTGCTTTCCTTTCCTTTAGACAAAATTTTTTAGTTATGTTATGGGTATGAGTATTTGTTTAATATTATGAGGAAAACTTCTTATGGTTTTTGTTTTTGCTATCCCTCTTACACATTCCCTTGTCATTTTATGGTGTGCTGCACTGTTATCTCAAAAACAATACATATCACACTGTATGCATGTAGTTGAGGGCATGTTTACGTGAAAAAGGAGATTGTTTCTGTCTTGCTATAATCCATGTTTGTACAATTCTTTCAGTGTCTTTTAATTGTTTTGAACTCTAAAATGAAATGACTTCTAGATAAAATGAGCTTTCAGCTCTCTCCTTTTGTGACAGATTCCAGAGCATCTCTACCTCAAGGCACGTTTGGTCACCATTTTGCCTTTGTGACCCTTCCTAACCTGTACCACTCAGCAGGCTAGCACTAATGTCAGTACTGTTTACTTGGGCAAGACTGATAGCATCCAGGTGGAGTTTCCAGTCCTCTTTCCCTTTTTTCTTTTTTTTTTTCTTTCCTTTTTTTTTCCTCTTCTTTATACAGCTTTACCCATCCCCTAACCAAAGAGTCAAGCAGCAGACTGTTTTGCAGATCTGCCAGGTTTTTACTTTACAAATTAGTTAACATTGTCATTTTCTTTTGCGCAAACACAGGACAAAACCTCCAGTCAGTGGGAAATGGCACAGTTTAACTGACTTCAGTTGTGTTATACCACTCTGTGGTGTACTAAGGATTTGGCTTGTACATCTGAATTTTTCCCTTTATTTGACCTTTTCTAAATACATTTTCTTTACACTTTGTGGTCAGCTTGTAGTCCTCACTTCTCACTGAAATACTAATACCAGCACACTTCATTGAGTTAATCACTTGTGTGCTGGTTTAGTGACACCAGTTAATCAAATGCCTTTTCCCTGCTTTTGTTTCATTATTTCATCTAGATGAACAAGGTTGTTCAAATTAGTATAAATCAGTCCACTTACAGCTTTTGACACTTACAGTTTAAGTACTGAATTACTGTCCTTGACAGCTGAAAGTTGCACAACCTCTGAATTTAAGACTGGAATGTATTTCTTGGCAATTAATAATAGATCATTAGAAATACTCTGAAAGTATCCACAATTGAACTGTAAAAGCGGCGTGACTGATCAGAATCCTACTGAGTGCTGCAGCAGCGCCTGTCAGGGAGAGAATATTTAACAGCGAGTGCTTGCCTTCCTCTGCAACATCAGCTTCTCCAGCCAGCATAAAAGCAGGGTGGGAAAAGTCCCTGGTCACGTCTTTGGGGACCAACCTCTGCAAAGAGCTTGAATACCATTAGTGTGGCAAACTGTGCCGGGTACTTCTCGTAGTCAAGTACAGGAAGTCCAGTATAACCCCAGTGCTCAGCTGAGGTTACATTTCTTTAATGCACGGAGATCAGGAGCCTGCCACTGGAATGCGGCGTGAGGCTCCATCCTTTGGCTCCAGCTGCAGAGCTCGTGATCTTACCTCATTCCAGATAACAGCTAATGTGGTGGCTGTTTTTCCAAACCTTTAACTGGAGCTCCATGTTGATACCTGTGTAGGTTCCTGGAGAAGATGAACTGATGCAGCCCACTGAATTTTGAAGGGAAGTTCCTGAATTAATTATTTGCCCATTCAAAAAAACCCAGATTTGTCAACAGGTGCAAATCTCTAGAGATCAAGCTTTGTTAAGCATATTTTATTTTCTTACTTTGGTCTTGAAAATGCTTTCCTGATTGTAGGAGTGGTGTGCAGTGCTCCTTCTTTCTGTGCTCACCTATTAGCACTGCAGCATCTTTGTAACTCTGCCACTGGGGGGTTGTGCACTGATGACCTAGTGCTGAGATATTAAACCTGAACTAAGAACCTCAAAATAACAATTTGCTGTTCTCGTTTTAAACTCAAAGGAAAATGTCTGAACTTGTTTCTGATTAGAATTGCAGAGCTGTTTTACACATAGGTCTTTCATTGTCTGTTCTATATTAGCTTGGTGGTCGGTCTGTTTGGAAGCTGAAATTCCCTGCAGTAGGAGAAAAAACCTGTTTATTGTGCCTATTTTCTTGTGAAAGTGAGTCACATGCTTTTGTTACATTTATGGCGGTTGATTGAAATGTGGAACAAGAACTCATTTCTAAGAAGGTTTGTAGCATTTGTGGACTTATTATAAAATACCCATCCAAGAAAATAGTCAAGATTTAAGTCTCAAACTAAAATTTATTTACCACAAAATAATACTCTCTTGTTATTACTTGCTGTGTCTTTGTGCAGGCACACAGTCACTCTTGCTGCTTTTATCACTGATAACATACTAGGAGCTAATTTTAAATAAGTTTGACAGGGAATTTAAACTAAGAAATCTGAAATTTTATGCTATTATCTTGATCTGGTAGTGTTTTCTTCAGTATGTCTGGAGGCAAGAGAGAAGGAAGGGAGAAAAGATGATGCTTACTGAAGCTAATCTTCCTAGGCCCCATGTATCAACATTTCTGTAGAGTCCTGTGCAGAACTAGGCAGAATATCTGCTTTAGGCTCCTGCTTTGAAACACCCACAGAAGGAGCCTCTCCCTCTGCCCTGAAGATAGAGGAAGCCTGGACAGAATAAACTTTCAGAATATCCTCTGCTGATGCTTACTGATTGTTAAAGAAGTCAGGAAACTGTTGTCCTAAAAAAAGCCTACTCAAGTTTCATTCATTTGAATATATGGTTTTCAAAACTTTACAAGCAGTTAAGCAATGGCATGACAGCACGAGGCTGGCTGGCTCTGGAACAGCCCTTAGTGCAGCCCAGGGTATTTCTTGCTTCTGCAGTAGGGCACAGGCAGTAGGGTGGAGAGAGAGGTATCCCTGTAGTCACACAATTGCTTGGCAGAAGGTTGGGAATATGGCCCAAAGTCAGCATTCAGCCCATTAGGCCAAATTCTCTGGAAACTGTCTAACAAATAGATATAAGTCCAAAGGTATTTGAGCTTAAACTTGCATTAAAAATTCTTCCTTTGTTGTGTAGAGAACCATTCCAAAACTTTTGTTGTTGACTGCTACTGAGGTGAGTTACATTTTCACGTGTAAGATTGATTCAGACAATGTTTCTGCAAAAGTTAGGTGGTTACTTGTAATGCTAAAATGGACACTTGCTCAAAAGAGAAGACATGTCTGGTTTCATTGCTACTTCAGAAACTTTAAAAAAAAAAAGAAAAAAATTTAAATTACACCAATAAAAAGGTCTTGCATCATGCCTAAGGTCATTAGCATCTGGCTTTGGGAAGCTGCCAAAGGGAATGAATTTCAAAGACTGAGACTATTAGCTGAGAGCCTGCCAGTCCCAGGAGGTCTTACCTCAGTCTTAGAGCAAGAGCTTCCTGGCAGATCTTAATAGCTGTGACAGTACTTTGAGTGCAAGGATATCACTTAGAAGTGAGTCTAGAACTACACAGGACTTGGAAGAAACTTTTGTAATGCAGTGAATGGCTCCAGGAAGCCACCTGAGCCCAGCAAACGGGCAGTAGGCAGGTGTTGCCTGCTCACAGAGGTTCTCTCTGCTCCGGGGGAAAACAGATGCTTTTCTGCACCTGCTCTACTTTCAGCCCAGCTCAGAGGAATGCACTGCATTAATCTTGTACAGAGGTGACCAAGGCAAGGTGAATCGGCAGGGTCTCTTCCCCAGCCATGAACAGGCAGCTCTCTAGATGAGCACGGCTGTATATAAACCCTCAAGCCAAGAATAGGCAGTGTGTATGTATAGCAGGCACTGCTCCTGCTCAATCTTCCAAATACTTCTCCAGCCAAAAACCCCAATCTCTTCTAGCTAACCTGAAATGAGTCACAGTCAGATTGTTTCATAAAGTCCCCTGTCTCTGTCAGGCACTGAGGAATGGATCTGCGGTTGCATGTTATCTGCCTGTTAATGTGACACTGCAGATCAAAATAGGTGCCCCTCCCTTCCAGCAGCCTTTAACAGACACAGTAGGGAGGTCAGAGGAATGCAGGCTCTTCTGGGGTACAAACACCTGCCCAAAGGTGTGCTTTGGAGCACACACAT